>VMDO01012092.1:0-63654 GCA_007922755.1 Pedetes capensis | reverse complement strand
GAGTCGGTATCCGACTCATAGCGACCCTCTGTACAACAGGGGAAACACTATTGTCAGTGCTTCTCTGCTGTTCATAGGGTTTTCAATGGCAGATTGATTTTTGGGAGGGGGTTGCCAGGTCCTTCTCCCAAGCCTACAGCTTCTGGTGTTCCCAGGCGTTCTCCCATCCAGGTACTAACCAGGCCCGACCCTGCTTAGCTTCCGAGATCTGACAGGATCGGATGCCACTGGGCTACCGCTGCAGGCACTTAGCAATAGATTCCTTTTAAAAATCAGTTGTTGTTGGATGAGGACGAAAATGTTGGAGCACCAAGCAGTTTGAGTGCTAAGGTACCACTGTATTAAATACGTGTTCACTGAGGTCCCAATTTGTCTTTCTCTCTTATATACCTGCACTGATTCATCTTAAAAGTCATTTTATGGAGGCAGAGTTGACTTACAGTAAAATAGGTTTACTTAAAATGTACCACTTAACTATGTTTTGAAATGTTCATATATATCCATGAAACCATCACCACAGTTGAGATAGTGAACATACTGCAACCCATAAATGATTTCCTCATGACCCTTAATTATCCCTTCCTCCTATCAGCCCATACCCTCAGATAACTAATGATCTGCTTTTTGTCCCTATAGATTAGGTTGCATTCTCTAGGTTATCATATAAATAGAATCATGTAGTAAGTCCTCTTTTTTTTTTTTTTTTTGCCCGGCCTTCATTCAGCCTAATTATTTTGAGATTCATCTCTGCTGTTGCGTGTATTAGTTGTCCATCCCATATTATTGCCGAGTAGAAAGTTCACTGTATGGTTGTACTACAGTTTGTTTATCTCATCACCCACAATTTATTAAGTGTTATGTAGTTGTAATTTAATTTTTATTACACTTGCTATGTAATTACAACTCTGTAGTTTGTTAACATTTTTGTGTGTGACTTAATTCATAGGCTTTTTTTTTTACATTTTCTCTGCATTTTTTAAAAGAATATGCATTCTCACAATTATGTACAACATTTAGAAATGAAGCTGCGCGTGGTGGCGCATGCCTGTAATTCCAGCGGCTCAGGAGGTGGAGGCAGGAGGATCGCAAGTTTGAGACCAGAGGCGGTCTGCCTAACTTAGCGAGACCCTGTCTCAAAAAGTACAAAAATGGGCCGGGGTGTGCAGCTCAGTGGTCCAGCACTTGCAAAGCCTGCAAGCGCAAGACCTTGGGTTCAACCCCCAGTACCGCAAAAAAAAAAAAAAAAAAAAAAAAAAAAAAACCACCAAAAAACAAAAAAAAACCAGAAAGCATTTAGAATTAACTTTTGGTTAAAATTTGTTAATTGTATTACTCAAATTTTGTTTTGTGTTATTGATTTCTGAGAAAAGTATGTTGGAAACTAATACAAAGAGGATAATGAAAGTTCACGGTAAATATTTTTTAATGCTTTTTTTACCTATTAGATGTGAAATATTATTCTCTGTTTTATTGCTTTCACCTCAAGTTTCTTTTGGGTCTTATATTAGTATTGTTATACCTGCCACCCTCTGTTGTTTACATTTCTCAAGTGTATCTTTGTAGTCTCTTCATTTTCATCTTTCCTGTTGTTTTAGATATGCTCTTGAATACTTACTTGTTGTTGTTATAAACTCAGTTTGAGTTGCTTTCTTTCATTGGAGATATTTGGAGTAGTAGGTAGGAATGGTTCCATTCTGCCTGGGTTTGTATTCAGATTATGCCATACACTGTCTATGTGGTATTGGTCAAGTCTTCTTTAATTATTGGTGCCGCAGATTTTTTTCTGTGAAATGTAAATATTAATAGCTTCTACCTCATTTTGTGAGAATTAAATGAGTTGATATACGAAAATGCTTAACAGTACTTGGCACATTATGTAAGTCTTAGCTATTAATATATGAATTGATCCATTATCATTTATTGTAATTATTTGGAAGGCTACTATTAGTATCTTTTTTACTAAAAAATAGTTAATCTTCCTATCCATTACTATCTTTATTACAGTTTTTTTTTCCTATAGTGCTTTTCTTTTGATACATCCAATATTGCTTTGTTGTTTGTACTAACTTAATACATTACTTATACACATAATATCTGATTAGACTCTTCCTTAAAATAACTTGTAACACCTTTGAAATTAAAGTGCTCTTTGAGTCTTGCCTTGACTCACCCCCTGTAGAGGTAACTCATTGTTATGAATCTGAGACTTTTTTGCAGACCTTTAGTATGTATATATACATACATATTATAGGAGCATGTGATACTTTTACAAATAGTATATGGTTATTCTGAATCTTACTTTTTTTCACTTATCACTGTATTTTGGAGATTATTCCATATCTGTGTATCTTGTTGCTGCCTTTTCCTATTGGTAGTCAAGATCTGTGCTGAAGAACAATGCTGTCAGTGATAGAATAATATCCATTCTCCTACAAGGAAGGCCAATTAATGTGACTATTATTAAAATTTATGCACCCAATACTAAGGCCACAAATGAAGAAAGGGAAGATTTTTTTTTACCAGCTTCTGTTGTCTGAAATTGATTGCACATACAACCAGGATACTCTGATAATTGGTGTTGACTGGAATGCAAAAGTTGGAAACAAGGAAGAAGTCTCAGTAGTTGGAAAATATGGCTGTGGTGACAGAAATGATTCTGAAGATCACATGATAGAATTTTGTCAAATGACCTTTTCATTGCAAATACATTTTTGTCACTGACATAAATGGTGATGATGCACATCGAATTCACCACATGGAACATACAGTAACCAGATTGACTACATTTGTGGAAAGAAACAATAGAAAAACACAATATCAAAAGTCAGAACAAGACCAGTTGCTGATTGTGGATCAGACCATCATTAACTGCTCATAGGCAGGTTCAAACTGAAACTGAAGAAAGTTAAAACAAGTATACAAGGTATAACCTTCAGGATATCCCACTTGAGTTCAGAGATCATATAAAGGATAGATTTAATGCATTAGATACTAATGATCAAAGATCAGACGAGTTGTGATATGACATCAAACACATTATTTAGGAGGAAAGCAAAAGGTTATTAAAAAGACAGGAAAAAAAGGCCAAATTTCACATCAAAAGAAACTCTGAAACTTGAACATTGAACAGCTAAAGTAAAAGGAAGACATGACAAAGTTAAAGAAATAGAAGATTTCAAAGAGCAGCTTGAAAAGGCAAAATCAAATTTTATAATGGCATGCACAAAGAACTGGATATAGAAAACCAAAAGGGAAGAGCACACTCTGTTTTTCTCAAGCTTAAAGAATTGAATAAAAAATTCAAACCTTGAAAGATAATAGTGAAGGCTTCTATAGGGAAAGTATTAACACAGGAAACATCAAAAGAAGATGGAAGGACTACTCAGAACCATTATACCAAAAAGAATTGATAGATGATCAGCCATTTGAAGAGGTTCCATATGATCAGAAACCAATGGTACTGACGAAGAACTGGAATCTACCTTGAAGTCACTGGCAAAACACAAGCGTCTAGGAGTTGATAGAATACCAAGTGAGATGCTTCAACAAACAGATGCAGTGCTGGAGGTGCTCACTCTAGCCAAGAGATTTGGAAAATAGCCAGCTGACTAGGAGAGATCCATATTAGTCCTTATTCCTAAGAAAAGGGATCCAACTGAATGCATAATTTATCAAATGATATTAATGTCATACGCAGGCAAAATTTTGCTAAAGATCTTTCAAAAGTAACTGCAGCAGTATACTGACAGGGAACTGCCAGAAATTAAAGCCAGATTCAGAAAAGGGTTGGAACCAGGATCATCATTGCTGATGTCGGATGGTTATTAGCCAAAAGCAGAAAATGCCAGAAAGATATTTCTCTTGTTTTTTATTGACTATGCACAGGCATTTGACTGTATGGATCACAACAGATTATGGCTAATGTTGCAAAGAATGGAGATACCAGAGCACTTAATTGTATTCATGAGAAATCTCTGCATGAACCAGGAGGCAGTCATTGGAACAGAACAGGGAAACTGCCTGGTTTAAAGTCAGGAAAGGTATGCATCAGGGCTGTATCCTTTCACCATACCTCTTCGATCTCTATGCTGAGCAAATAATCCCAAAAGGTGAACTTTATGAAGAAGAGTGTGGCATAATGATTGGAGGAAGACTCATTAATAACCTGTATCATGCAGATGACACAACTTTGCTGAAAGTAAAGTGGATTTGAAAAATTTACTGAAGATCAAAGAACACAGCCTTCAGTATAGATTGCACCTCAACATCAAGAAAACAAAAATCCTTACAACTGGATCAGTAGGCAACTTCATGATAAATGGAGAAAACATTGAGGTTGTCCAAGGTTTTGCTTTATGATTCTACGATCAACACCTGTGGAAGCAGCCTCCAAGAAGTCAAAAGACACATTGTATTGGGAAAAGTTATTGTGAAACACCTCTTTAAGGTGTTGAAAAGTAAAGATATCACATTGAAGATGAAGGTGCACCTGACTCACATCATGGTATTTTCATTTGCATCATATGCTTTGAAAGTTGGTTGCAAATAAGGGAGACAGGAGAAGAATTGATGCCTTTGAATTATGGTGCTGGAGATGAATATTAAATATACCATGGATTTCCAAAAGAACCAGGAGATCTATCCTAGAAAAAGTGCAACCAGAGTGTTCCTTGGAAGCAATGATGGCTAGACTGCATCTTACATATTTTGGACATGTTGTCAGGAGGGATCAATCCTTGGGGAAGGACATCATGTTTGGGAGACTGGCAGGTCAGTGAAGAAAAGGAAAACTCTCAACTAGATGGATTGACATGGTGACTACAACAATGGGCTTAAACATGGAAAGATCATGTGCCTGGTACAGTGTTGGGGAGTGTTTCATTCTGCTGTACATAGGGTTGTTATGAGAGGGACCTGACTCAATGGCACCTAAAAACAACACAGTCACTTCCAGCTTCTAACCATGTCAAACAGTGCTTCAGTGCATATTCTTGTCCATGAATCGTTATGCATAAGTGAGAATGTTTTGTTCAGAAAAAGCAGTGGAAATGGTAGGTCAATAATATGCATCTGACTCTTTGGAAAGGCAATTTGACAGTATTTGCATGTTTACCAACTAGCTTTCTAATTTCTCAACAATCTAATACTTAATAGAGCCATATATACATTTTTGCTCATTTGCTAAGGGAGAAATAGTATTTCATTGTTATCTTCTCTCTTTATTATGGGATGGGACATCATTTTATCTTTGGGTTGACTGCCATTTGTGTTTCTCAGTTGGAGCTTGTCTGCTTCTTCCTATTCTGGTTCTCCAGCCATAAATGGTTATGGACACAGCACTCCTCTCATGTTTTTAACTTGTTTTCTTCTTTTAACTTGACCCTATTGCTTTTCAACTTTTGAGAGTTATCTAGCATTTCTAGCAGGACTTCAAACCTGCCAAAGATTGGGTTCAAGTTTGGGTATGGGTTCAATATGTTAAAATTTTAAGGGTTTGGTTTCTGTTTGGGTTTGGGTTTAAATTCTATAGGTAAATATCAGGGCTTCAAACTGAACCCAAACCCAAATCCTGAACCCATTTTGGTTCAAACACTTTTTAAGATTTTTCTGAACTTCGGATTGAACCTGAACCCAAACACAGTGTTAAAATTGGGTTTGGGTTCAGCTTTTAATGTTTTTATGCCTTTTTGTTTGTTTTATCATGAGCTATTTAAAAGTTGAAAAAATTGAAAAAGACTTATTCATCTGTTTATACATAGGATTAACATTTAAAACTAAACCCAAATTGAACCCAAACTCTAAATTGTAACGTATTGAATCCACACCTGAACCTGAACGCAATTTTTCATGAGTTTGATGCCTTGATGTTGTTGTTGTTGTTGTTGTTAGGTGCTGTGGAGTTGGTATGCGACTCATAGAGACCCTATGTACAACAGGCGAAGCATTATTGTTATGGCTTCTCTGCTATTCACAGGGTTTTCAGTGGCAGGTGATTTTTTTAAGAATGGGTTGCTGGGTTCTTCTCCCAAGTCTACAGCATCTGGTGTTCCCAGGTGGTCTCCCATCCAGGTACTAACCAGGCCCGACCTTGCTTAGCTTCCAAGATCTGATGGGATCGGATGCCACAGTGGTGTGGCTTCAGGTGCCTTTATTATAATCTTGGAATATTGTTCAAATATTTAAAGTGTAGATTTTTTTTTTTTTTTGGTCATTTCTGTGAATTTGGAAGGGCAAACCTAGACTAGGTTCTCTTGTTTGCCTGGACTTATTTCTTCAGCTTTCCAGTTCTCATTATATAACTTTTGAAATGATTTCGTATTAATGAACTGTTATCATTCACACATGCAAATACACCCTATATACCCTATTCATAAATGTCTCATTTTAGTTGAGGAGTATGCTTAGCATGTGCTAGGGCCCAAAAGAAGAGTAGATTACACTAACCTCAAATTGAGGCTAAGAAGATCATTCTTCCTTGTCCTATCAATTGCGGTTTGGTTTAGCATACTCCATACAACATTTCTCTAAGACTCCTTAGAGACTGGGTATATATTCTAGTCTTAATGCACATAGCTTCTTGGCAGATACCAAATGGAATTTAGTTACAGGGAGTCATAATGAATCCTGGCCTACAGAAATCTAAGTGGACCATTTGCCTGGCCTGGGAAATTTAGATTAAGATACAAATATCTGGGTCTATACAGTGGATAGCCAGGCTAGTTGTGTATATTGAAAGTGCAAAAGAGAGTAAGGTTCAAGTCTAAAGCTTGTGCACACAGTCAGGAATAAGGTAGTATTAAGAGTAGAAGAACCAGAGAAAATCATATATTTAATAAGATAAAATACCTACTATAAATGGAACTGTGGAAATACAGACCAATTCCTCTCTTTTACAGTGAGATCTGACCATTCCTGGCAAATGGTCAGGGACTTAAGAGAATCAAAAACTGGGAAGGGCTTACAGGGAGAAAGGGAAGGAGAATGAACAGAAGCATCATACTAGAAGTCGATGACTACTTATATACCAGAGGAGACACATTTCTTTACCTTGGCTGCCTTTATATCCTAGTAAGATGCAGAGATGAAGTGGCCTTGATATATTTACAAATTGGGCTTGTGGAGAGCATTTACACATGAGGAACCTGACAGTCAGAACACCAGGGGAAGTTGGAGACTGAGACTCTAGTGTCTACTCCATGATCTGGGAGACTTTGAGTCTGCTTCAGTCTTTGACTGTAAAATGAAAGAATTGGTCTAGATAACCAAGGTTCCGTTTATCTTAAAAAATACATTATTAAATAGCTAATGACCCAACTTGACAGCATGTAACAACAACAACAACAACAAGAACAACAACAACAACAACTTTCTCCAGATGGTCAAAGTACAGAAGGAACATAGTTCCTGGCAATGATATCTCCAAGGTTTCTGGGTGAGTGACATGCAGCAGGGTAAATTTTTATGTACAGTAAAGGAATATAAAACAGATGTTAGCTCAACTATAAAATATTCCATGACCCAGGTATACTGAGTATCTGGTTATTCTATACAGGGGCAAATGAAAGGACTTAGAAATAAAATGTGAATATATTCAAGCACTATTTTACATCTAATGGGATCTTAGTAACTTCTTTAAATTTAAAAACTCCAAACTATAGTGGATACACCACAGAGCATTAAAATCAATTTAAGGATGGGGCATAAAAATAAATGGAGATGAGCTTCAGAGCAAAAGTCTTTTTTTGAGCCCCCTCTACTCTTGCCCTGATATCTAGGAGAAGGGCAAGGGAGATGGAATGGTTGTGGTTTTTTACCACTTCTTTCACTGTATGCTCATGCAGGACACATGAATTTTCTTAGTTTTACTTGATTTGGGATTTCTTTCCACAGTAGATAAATTACAAGACGAGTGCCAGTGGTGAAAACGTTGGGGGAGAGAAATCTCAACCTGGACATTTGATCTCTGCCTTTCAGTTAGAAGCAGATATTAATTTGTAACTGAAGTATCACCATTTTGTTGCCCACAAAACACAAGTTTCCTCTTCTTAAACCAGAATGTCCTCTGTAGATAGATATTTGACAAAGGTTTTTCAGATATATCATTATGCTATTCCATAGACACAAATTTGCCTTTTCTGCTGGAGTACTGACTATATATTTGTTATTAGGCTTATATCAAGTAATTTTTAAAAATTAATGAAATGCTACTTCCAAACCTTGAATGGAACTCCATCCTTCCACCATCTAGTCTTTGAGTAACTTCCTTGTGCCAGGCATACTGTTCATACTTGGCAATGCAGTTTTTGTCCTCTTCTACCTCCTTCACTGAGAACAGTCTTTCTAATTGTGAGTTAATGTCCAGATATGAGATATACCTTTAGTGTAGTGCTTGTGATACTGTGTAACATGTATCTGTCTCTCTCACTAAACCATTAACTCTTCAAGAAAAGGATTTTGTTTTACTGTTTTTGTCTGTTGATTATTTGTATTCCTGCCAGCTAGAACATAATAAAAATGGACTGAATGTTTGGAGAGTAGGTGAATCCAGTGTGGTAGCTTCTGAAAGCCAATTAGATACCTGGCTGAGAGGAGACAACGCATAGCAGAGCCAGAGGGAATGCAGGGGAGCAAATCTGTTTTTTAGCAGGGGAAACTGGGGCCCATCCTGATTAAGGAACTTGAACAAGATCATGAAGTGTTAATGGCAGAACTGAGACTAGAACCCAGGTCCCCCAGTTCCTAATCCATTATTTTGTGGAGCCTTTTGCCTTTTGCCTTTTGCCCTGTAGAACCATTCAGGCCACATTCCAAATAGCAGAAGTAAACATTTATCTTGGTAAAATGCTTTGATTAAAGTTAATGTGGTCTGTGTTTTCCCTCTCCCTGCTGAAGTCTCATTTCTCTAGAGCATAACTAAAAGGGAAGGGGGTAAAGCAACCTGGCTGTGGAGGCTGACATAGCAGGTGGGAGTTCGGGAAGCCCAAGTACTTGCTTTGACTGTGAGACTGTAATGTTACCATTGACTGCCTCCTGGGAAATATCAAGATCCACTTGACTTGGTGCTGGAAAACTGAGGCAAGTGCCCACAGCCCTTGCCCTTCAAAATGAAAAGGGCACTGCAAGGTGCAAAGATGGAGGAAGGGCTTGGGCCCCTGTTGTTTCAGTCACTCTTTATGGGCATGGGCATGGGCACTGGGCACAGGATCATTTCTGCTTGGACCAATTCTATTCTGAAGTGAATACAAGTAAATGTGATTAAAAAGATAAACATCTGCAGTATGCATACATTTAGTTCTCTGTATATAATATAGTCTGTACTGCCTGATTTAGCTCTGCTGCACCTTGTGCTATAATTGCCTGGCACACAGCAATCAGAGCAAAGGTTACTGGCACATCAGGAATAGAAAGGACAGAATCATTAACATTACCAAGTTCAGCAAACTGTAGACACCGTCAAAACTCTCAAGGTTGTCTTTATGGCTGCTTAGTAGAGAAAGAAATCCATCACAAAATCTATTCAATCTTCTATACTCTCCTAGCCCTATTAGTAAAAATATGGTTTTAAAACATGTAACAAGAACTTAATGAAGTTAATATGTTACTCTGAATCCCATCAGCCCTCTGCGATGGCAGTATACACTGAGGAAGGATCACAGTGTAGCTTTCAGCTTAATTTATACAACCAATTGCAGTATTGTTTGTCCGTGAAAGCTGTTACCTGTGCTAATCTAGCAATGGTATTCTTTTCTTTCCAAAACAGTTTACTTGCTTTAGGGTCCACAAGCATGAATATTGAGAGTGTGCTCAGTACACTCAGTACAGTCAGTACACTCAGTTCGCTGTTTTTTCTCCTTTGTTTTTTTCTCCTTTTGTCTATAGTTAGCATGACAAATCTAAAAAGAAGAAGCTGATATGTTAATTCTGTTCTTACTGTGATGGCAGAGTGTTTCTAAAAAGTTTGTAAGAGTGTATTGATTGTATTGAAAGAAGCTAAAGAAGCCAGATGATATACAGAGTAATAACCTCTCTTCTTGTTGTTGTTGTTAGGTGCCATGGAGTCCATATCTGACTTATAGTGACCCTACGTACAACAGGCGAAATGCTATTGTCAGAGCTTCTCTGCTGTTCATAGGGTTTTCAATGGCAGATTGATTTTTGGGAGTGGGTTGCCGGGTCCGTCTCCCAAGCCTACAGTTCCTGGTGTTCCCAGGCAGTCTTCCATCCAAATACTAACCAGGCCCAACCCTGCTTAGCTTCTGAGATCTGATGGATCAGACGCCACAGGGCTACGGCTACAGGCTACCTCTCTTAAGCCCCCCAAAGTAACAAGCCCTCCTAATGAGAAATAGGGCCCTTGGGCTATCTCACCTGTGGCAGAGCATGAGGATCAAGGACTACCACAGAAGTAAGAAACCAGCTAAAATTCTGGTGACCTGATGAATTACTGGGAGAAGGACCCAGCAACCCACTCCCAAAAAACAATCAGTCATTGAAAACCCTGTGAATCAGCAGAGAAGCACTAACGATAGTGTTTTGCCTATTGTATATAGGGTTGCTATGAGTTGGACGCTGAGTCAATGGCACCTAACAATAGCAACAATGAATTATTAAAGACTGAATGTGAGCTAATACATTGGTTTAGAACAACTGAGAGCCCCAGAATCAGGGCGGATCATAGGAAAGCATAGAGGCAAGCTTGGAGACTAGAGAGAACCCCCGGAGTTTGCAGCCCTGCAAAGTGGTAATTGGCTGCTGCTTGCATCCAGCATGATGTAGTATCTCTTTCCCCAGCATCTTTCCTTCTGTTACACAAAAGTTGGGAAAACAATAAACTCTGTATCCCATAGGACCCAGCACAAATCCATTGCTAATGAAGGGCTACGGAGCCCTTTTTGTTTCCCTCTCTAGCCAGCAAGATTCTCTGCTTCTGAGAAAAAGGTCATAACAAAAGCTGGATAACCTCATAGGCTTATGATTTTTCATTGATGCAAAGCAAGGGCCTACCTCTGCCATATAAGTTACAGGAACTCTCTCATGCTTGAGAAAGGGACAAATATAAGTCAGGGATTAACTGCCATGCAGAAGAGAGGTACAATGTGAAGGTCTGCTAGGTGGGCTAGGAATGCTGGAAAAAAATTACACTACCACAGATAACAGCCTATTAGTAGGAGATTTTGATGGTGCTGTATATCAGGTAATAATAACAATATCTATCTCAAATCCTGAGTAGGTTGACTCAATCTTCCTTAGTAATGGTCTGCCAGAAGACCACAAAACCCATTTCTGGACAAAATACTGTTTAATAAGTAGCTGTTATTCTGCAAAGGATGTTCAGCATGCAGCAAAAAACAAAACAAAACAAAAACAAAACCCTATGCAATAAAAGCAAGGAAAAAAAGCAGTTGTAAAGCAAGAGGTAAAGCAATCAATGGAAACAGACTCAGTGATGACTTAGATACAGGAACTGTCATACAGGAACTTTAAAATCACCATGATCAATGAATTAAAAGATGTAGTGAGTAACACAGGTGATGATTGTACACATGGACTTCACCAGATGGAACATACAGCAACCAAATTGATTATATTTGGAAAGAAATTATGGAAAAGCTCCATATCAAATGTCAGAACAAGACCAAGTGCTGATTGTGGATCAGACCATCAACTTCTCATATGCAAATTCAAACTGAAACTGAAGAAAATTAGAACAAATGTACCAGAGCCAAGGTATGATCTTGAGTATATCCCACCTGAGTTCAGAGACCACCTCAAGAGCAGTTTTAGTGCATTAGACACAAATGATAGAAGACCAGATGAGTTGTGGCATGACATCAAAGATAGCATCCATGAAGAAAGCAAAAGGTTATTAAAAAGACAGGAAAAGAAGAAAAGACCAAATTACATGTCAAAAGAGACTCTGAAACTTGCCCTTGAATGTCAAGCAGCTAAAGTAAAAGGAAGACATGATGAAGTTAAGGAACTAAAACAGATTTTAAAAGGCAGCTCGAGAAGACAAAATCAAATATTATAATGACATGTGCAAAGACTTGGAGACAGAAAACCAAAAGGGAAGAACACACTCTGTTTTTCTCAAGCTTAAGGAATGGAAGAAAAAATTCAAGCCTCGCATGGCAATAGTGAAAGATTCTACAAAGAAAATATTAAATGATGCAGGAAACATCAAAAGAAGATGGAAGGAATACAGAGTCATTATACAAAAAGGAATTGGTGGATGACCAACCATTTCAAGAGGTTGTGTATGATGAGGAGCCAATGGTACTGAAGGATGAAATGGAAGCTGCCTTGAACAAATTGGCAAAACACAAGGCTGTAGGAGTTGATGGAATACCAATGGAGATGTTTCCATAAACAGATGCAATGCTGGAGGTGCTAACACATTTATGCCAACAGATTTGGAAAACAGCTACCTGGCAAACTGACTGGAAGAGATCCATATTTGTGCCTATTCACAAAAAAGGGGATCCAACTGAATGTGTAAACTATTGAACAATATCATTAATAGCACACACAAGCAAAATTTTTTTAAAGATCATTCAAAAGTGACTGTAGCAGTATATAGACAGGGAACTACCAGAAAATCAAGCTGGATTCAGAAGAGGGTGGGGAACCAGGGACATCACTGCTGATGTCATATGGATGTTACCCAAAAGCAGAGAATATAAAAAAAATGTCTATCTATGTTTTATTGACTATGCAAAGGCATTTGACTATATGGTTCATAACAAATTATGGATAACACTTTGAAGAATGGGAATACCACAGCACCTAATTGTACTCCTGAGGAATCTGTATATGAAGCAGGAGGCAGTTGTTCGAACAGAACAAGGAAACACTGCCTGGTTTAAACTCAGGAAAGGTGTGTGTCAGGGCTGTATGCTTTCACCATATCTCTTCAATGTCTGTGCCGAGCAAATAATCGATGAAGCTGGACTTTATGATGAATGTGACAACAGGATTGGAGGAAGGCTCATTAACAACCTGCATAATGCAGATGACTCAACTGGGCTTGCTGAAAGTGAAGAGGATTTGAAACATTTACTGATGAAGATCAAAGAACATAGCCTTCAGTTTGGGTTGTGACTAAACATCAACAAAACAAAAATCCTTACAACTGCGTCAGTATGCAGCTTCACAATAAATGGAGAAAAGATGGAGGTTGTCCATGAATTTGCTTTACTTGGTTCTACAGTCAACACCCATAAAAGGAGCAGTCAAGAAATCAAAAGACGCATTGCATTGGAAAAAGCTGCAGGAAAAGATCTCTTTAAAGTATTGAAAAGTAAAGATGTCACATTGAAGACAAAGGAACACCTGATTCATGCCATGGTACTTTCAGTCACATCATATGGTTGTGAAACCTGGATATTGGACAAGAGAAGAATTGATGCTTTTGAATTATGGTGTGGGAGATGAATATTGAATATACCATGGACTGCTAAAAGAACCAACAGATATGTCCTAGAAGAAGCACAACCAGTGTGCTCCTTGGAAGCAAGGATGGCCAGACTGCGTCTTATGTATTTTGGACATGTAGTCAGGAGGGATCAATTCCCGGGGAAGGACAACATGTTTGGGAGAGTGGCAGGTCAATGAAAAAAAAATGAAGACCCTCCACTAGATGGATTGACACAATGACAATAGGCGTACACATAAATAAGATCGTTTGCCTGGCACAGAATCAGGGAGAGCTTCATTCTGCTATAGATAGGGTTGCTATGAATTGGACCTGACTTGACGGCCCCTAAGAACAACAAGATGAACTGTCTGCCACAGAGAGGACCTTCCATATGATTCAGGGTAGATAGGAGTAGATGTGGAAAGGGATGTTCAGAAAACTTACACTGTTTTAAATACGAACAATATTCCTTCTTTAACTTCTTTAGGAAAAAAATTCCAGTTTAATAATAGTATCACTATATGGGATTTGTGGCTGGGATTTAGCTCAGTTGGTAGAGCGCTGCTCTGCAGTCTCTGAGGCCCTGAGTTCAATTCCCAACACCACAAAAATGGGAGAAGGACGTGGCAATCTCCCGAGGCAATCCCCCAAAACAATTGGCCATTGAAAACCCTAGGAGGGTCTCTATGAGTCGGACATGACTCCACGGCACCTAACAACAACAACAATAACATATGGGATTTTAAAAAGAAGGTAAATAAGTTACTGGAAGACAGGACGGTTAATTTAAAGTAGAAGGCATATTGGTATGACTTTGAAATTCTCTTTGACTTTAATTGTAAGAGAACCAATCGAGGAAGTTAAATGCCAATATTGAGGAATTAGTTGCATAATAAGATTAGAAGAAAAATTCAGATTTAGATTATTTGTACAATAAGAATTAGGAGGAAAACTTAGTATTTTAGCAGTAAATGGAATATTAATTAAAATTAAAGTTTTCTTTGCTCAGTACACATTTTCATGTGAGCTTCTCTGCAACCTATAATGAAGGCAGGAAGACATAGTTGGTATTACTGCACAGAGACTCGTGAAGGTATTTTGATAAATAATACCTAAATCAAAGTACAGTATACATGTTTTTTGCTGTGTGTTCAACATTGTCAGTTCTGTTTTCTGTAGCTGATGTCATCAACACCCATCTTTTTCTCTGTGGATGACCTATTCTCCTTTTTGTTTTTTTATCTATGCTTGGTCAGTTGTTCATATGTATTGCTGTTTCTTCATTCAGAATATAATATCAAGACTACATATGAGACTGGAACCTGTGGAGGGTGTTCCAGTAAGGAAAGAGGGCCAGAACCTAAGGTAGGAAGTCTTCAGAGATTCCTCACAAGTGGCAGCAGTGAGCACAATTAGCAACTCATTTGCTACAAGCACAGATGGATACTGAATAAAGCACACCAGAAAACATGTATCCATACAGATGGGTATATTTTAAAATATTACCATGCTGAACAGATCAGTAATCCCTCCACAGGTGTTAGGAGCTAAGGGAGTCAGAGAGGGGAATGTATACTGAATGAGGGCTAGAGGCCAGGGTCAGACAAAAATGGGTCTTGGACCAACCTGAGGCAGCAAGCTGGAACTGAGATCTCAGAATAAATGTAAGGATTTTAAAAAGGAAAGTCAAATAGAAAACTTGTGTTCACTAGCCTTGAAAAGTAGCTTGTCATTTGCCTGGGACTCTAGACAGTGAGAAATCAAAACAAAAGAACTCCTTAGGCAGAAATTCAAACCTCAGTCCTGTGTCAAAGCCTCAGCAGAAGCAAACAAAATTCTTCTACGAGGAAACACATAAAATAGGGCCCAAAGAACACCCCTTCCCTGCTGGGAGAAAGTGCTTACAATAAGAAGTTAGATGAAGGGGGAGAGGTCAATCCCAATGTAAATAGCATAATTTCATGAGTGTATTGGAAAAACAGGGGAAGATGACCCAAGTAAGTATCAGAGTTTAACTACTTACTAGCCATAAGGCTCCATAAGCTTTGTGGGTCGATGAAAGTGTTGCTAGGAATGATGTAAAGGATGAATAATGGAAAAAGCCAATGCTGTATTATTCTGTACTCCATCGTCATTTACTAATAAAGGAAAAAAAGGGGGAGGACGGACGTACAGCTTTGTGGTATAGCATGTATGAGGTCTTAGGCTCAACCCCCCAATAGTGGGAAAACAAACAACGAATCTTTTTTAGACATACATAAATGTATGTACATGTATATATAAAAATGTAGTTCGTTTAAGTAAAAAATAAATAAAAGAAGTTAGACACTGGGAAGTACCAGCAGGGGCAGCTTTTACGCCCTCATGTGTGGGTGATTAGCATAGCCAGTGATGGAGGTGAATTCTGGATCCTCCCTTGAGCAGACCTCAAGATGGGGCTACATGTGTGAGGATCCTAAATGGGTCACCTGGGTTCCTCTGCCCTCTTTTTGTGAACACAGGTATAACTTTTCTTGCTGGTCAGTCAGTGTCTTCTGCCAGCGTGGGGCTCCTCTTTTCATTTTCTGTTTCTTCTGGAAATGAGCCCAAAGTACCATGAGAGGCCAGAACCTGGAGGTCAGTGGGAACCTTGCTGTGTCCCCTGGCAAGATGGAGCACCATTTGTGACTCCCAGTGATGCAGGGACAGGGACCACAGATGTCCTACCCTTATGATCACTTCCCAATAACACTACTGCAGGGATCCAGCCTTTAACACATGGATCTTTGAGGGATGCTTATCCAAATCACAGCATGGGCCCACACCTAAACATTCCCTGTAATGTGGATCATATGTGTGGGAACTGATGACTCAGGTTGGCAAATTTTGTTTGCTTTGTGTTCAGTGCCTCTTGCATTAATCTGCAGATTAATTTGTAATACAGCAGTCTTCACTGTCACCAAATGTCCACCCACATGCTTTTATTCTGACCTTCTTGTGTCTCATCCAACAGTCCTTGGGCCATACAACCAGGCTGTTGCTTGGATGCTCATTTGTAAATACTTCAGGCTCAGCCTTCTCTCTCCACAGAAAGCTAGATAAACTGCTTACCAGCTATAGCTCCCTCATGGGGAAGGTTTTCTCTCCATTGCCTCTGAGTGCCATTCCCGGTGCTGTTGTAGTGCAGCCACAAGCTGTTGTTGAGTGGCACCCAGGGCTAAGCTGACCGATCTGAAAACCAGGCGGGAGTTTATCCTCCTCTTTTGGGTGGATGTGTGGGTCTGCCTGTACCACCCCAGGACACAGCAGTGTGGAGGGGCACTGCAGCTCTTGTAGGTGACTTGGAAGTCTGGGCCTCCTGTTTCATGTGTTTTACTTACGCTCTTGAGTTCTGCTCTGGCTTGATCATAGATGTCCCATTTCTATCTCACAGATTGCTGGTGGTTCAGATTAATAACTTAGCTGGCAGAACTTGGCTCATTCTGGGAAGCCTTAGCTGCCTGGTCCATTGGTGTTCCATGGTCTGTATTAGGGCCTGGCAGTACAACATGAACTTTTTTCAGAGGACCTAGAATTCTCTGGTGTGATGGCAGAATCCCAGCGGCATGCCTTTGGTTGTGCTGGAGGTAGCCATGAACTCTGTACTATGTCTTTTCCCACCCATAGACCTCTCCATCATTGGGGTCTGCTTGGTCTTACAGCCTGAGCAGCCAGGCTGCCTACACCACAGCCGAGACCTGCAGAGACCTCTCTTGCTCCAGGTCCCACTGAAAGCTGCCAGCTGCCATGTCACTCAGTGTGTGGACCAGAGCAGTATTACCAGGTGTGTTGACACCAGACCTGAACCTAACAGGTACTTGGCTTCTTTCTTAATGAAGGGGATGCAAGATGCACCAGTTTGTCTTTTACTTAGGAGGAAATAGCCCAACACATACCTGACTACTGGATCCTTCAGAACTTCATGGTAGTCACCAGACTCTGAATCTTCAGAGTTCGTCTTCCACCTTCTGGTGCCATGTGCCTCACCACAGTCTCCAGCATGCCAGATGCCCTGTGCTCATTCTGCCCAATCAGCATGATGTTGATTGGTCTTCTTAATTTTTTATTTTTATTTTTTTTTACCTGGCCCAGCACTTTGAGGTTGGGTTATTCTGGGATTTGTTCCTAGTTATCAGCTTGGCACTGAGGGAGAGGAGATACATGCAGTGCCTGTGGAGGCAGTCTGCAGTGTCTTCCAGCTCAGAGAGGAAGCCCAGAGGGTCCTGGTAGGCACTTGAGAGAGTGTTTAGACTCAACAGCATCATGGCCATCCATGTAGAGATCCTCATCCCAGTCATTGGGATGCTAGGTTTCTCTACTAGGGCCCAGACTGTCATGCTACACCTCCCTTGGCCAAGCATGCAGACAGTTCCCACCCTAACTCCGAGAGTTTCATCTTCAGCCCACAGTTCCCCATGTACTGCCCTTCCAGTACCCTGATAGGACCACCTAGTACCCACTAGGAAGGCCCCTTGATTTTCGCATTTAGCCATTAACTGCTTGTTTAAAGCTTTCAGATTGTAATTATTCTTAGGCTGGGCATCAGTGCAACTTAGCAGTTACTAGTGGGACTTGCTGGTTTTGTATGTGTTTTCCCCTCTGAATCTTCCAAGTGTCCACACTATTGTGCCTGCCATGTTCCCTCCACCAGACATTTTCCAGGTCACTACCAGTAAAATCTTTAGCAATGGAACCATGACATGCAATAGAGATTCTATGACTGCCAGCTAGGATGGTGTCTTCTCACTTGTGGAGTGCTATGTGGGCAAGTCTCAAATTCTCATCTCACCACCTGCTTTCTCAGACCAACCTGGAGTCATTGGTGTTAGTCTGGGTTTGGGAAACAGATGCCAGCCAAATGAGATCACAGGTGCAAAGATATGATTAAGGAGCTTATGTGAAAGGAGATAAAGTGGGTGCTAGGGAAGCCAGAGCAGCCTACAGAACATAATGCAAGTCTGGCCCCTTGAAGGGTGAGGGGAGAATATTGAGGGGGAGCATTCTCTTGTCTGCTGTGAAGTCTCAGGGAAATTTGGCAAAGTCATTGTGAGTCCTTATCTTTCTCTTGTGTTTGTGAGCTTCTCAGTTACCTCATTCTAATTTCTTGCTGCTGACTAACCCTGTCAATCTCTGTTTCTTGTGGTTGGAGAGTTATCCATATCCACCATTAAAGGGAGTAGACATACCCAGCTGGACATGGTGGGCCCACTTCCACATTCCTAGGGAAGGATTCTGGCCCTGTTTCAGCAGTGTCTGGAATCTAGTTCACAGTTCTGTGAACCAGGTTGTCTCTCACTAAATTGAGACTTTTCCCAGAAAAATGGGACAAACTATTGGTCTAATACTGATACCTTATATATCCTCTAATAATCCACAAACATTTCATTAGAAATCTTTGTTCCATTCTTAGCGTATGGACTGAGTTGGAAGAATGATTCCGGTGGGTCATAGCTCTTCCAGTAAAGGAATGCAGTACTTAAGTACTCCATTGGTGACAGTTGGATTAGCTAAGTGCATGTTTGTTTTCATATTTGCAAAGCATTTTCAAGAATCATGACTGACCTAACATGTTTTTTTCCTTCACTTTCATGTGCTTCAATTTATTCCAAACTAAATTAGTGTCAGATTAAGGTAAAGGCTATCTGGGAAAAAAACATACATCTCTGAGAGTACTTTACACTGAATTAGAAAGCCATAAAAATAATTACTGAGTGATTAGAACTTTAAAAAGGAGCTGACAAACCGTTTTGCTAAAATTGCAGACAGGTAGCATGGCCTCGCCATTATCTTTTGTATTTATACATGTGTGGGAGCTCCAAATAGAAGTAGAACTATAGTGAAAAACGAAGGCTGAAATACTAGAACAACAGGCAAAGGGCCTGAGAGGAGGCAAATAGAAATGTATATGTAGGTGGGTGTTATAATCAGCAGACACTTTCTAAATAATCACGTTGTGTTGAGGACTGCTCCGGGCATTGTAAACACAGAATTCATAGACTCACCCTCTAAATTCAGGCAGTGCATAGGTAACCTTTGAGGAAGAGACAACCATCAGTCCTCCCCACATCAGGCACAGAGTCTCCTGCAGGTTGCCCGGGATAGTAAGTGAGAAAGTGAAGGAAATGCTGACATGTCTGAATCCTTCTCAGACCTCCTTATTGTTTGGACTATAATGTAGTTATAGAAGATTTGAGGTATAGTGAGGCCAGTGGGTCAGACGACTGCCATTGAAAAGATAGTTTGTCACAGTTCCCAGCAGGAAGCGACCATGCTGTGCCATATGGGGAGGTAGCAGGGTCTACCTGGAGGTGAGAGTGAAGGGAGAAGTGTGAGCAAGAGCTTTTACTATGGCTTCTGTGGGTGGCAATGGCTAAGACCAGGCCAGCAGGGTTAGGATTGGCTTGTTGGAATCATATTAGTGGGCACTGGAGACAAGAAGCTGTTTCTAGCTGTCAAGTAGTTGGCCGTGGGGTGATTAGGGCAGGTAGGTAGTGGTCCAGAGTGTGAGAGCCCAGCACAGGAAGTGTGGGCTATGGGTTTTGGATCCACTTGCCTGCATTGAAGAGCATGCTCTTGACTGAGTTCTTTACTGTCTCTAGAAACTGGTAACCCTGGGAAGTGCAGGCCCACCACAGTATGGGCAAGGCCCAGAGCTCAAAGTATTAGGAAAAAGAAAGACAAAGTTAGTACAATGGTAAGGAACTAAACTTTTTTCATTTGTGCCCTAATAACATCCTCAGCAAGTCTCCAGGTCACGACTTAGAGCAATCTGCCAAGTGTACCATGAGTCTCTCAATGCCACTATATTGTTCAGTCAGCAGTTCACTGGAATTGAGAAAGGGATGTCTCACATGCAGAACTGCAGGCCTTCAGCAGGAATAGGGTGACACAGAACATGGCCTGGTGGAGATGAGTGAGAGGGACAGATGTTGCTTATGTGGGAGACACCCTGAACTAACTCGATGATGTGCTGAAAGGGCAGGCATATTTGATACTGGGGAGCTACTCTGCTTAGAAGAAGACAGGAGGATGGTATTCAGCTTGCTCTGTATATGTTCTAGACTTGTCAGTGAGGCATTAGTGTGATGTTTGTGTAATTAAGATTCTGTGTATTTGAACAATTGTGCGTCTAAAATATGGATGGTGGCTGCAGAGATGCTGTACTGCCACATTTCTGAGTAGGTCAGAAGTTTAAAAGTAGGAGGAGAGAGTGGACATTCAATTCTGAATAAATACACAATGAGTGTGGAAGAGGAGGATATTGTGCACTCAGTCAGCATTCAGCTCCTAAATGTTGTGCTTATCCTACGCTCTTGTAAATCATTCTTTTGAGAAAGTATTTAGAAGATCATGAATGTTTGGGCCAGTGTCACAAACCATCATTGCAAGCAGACGGCAGCTGAGTTCAGATTTGTGTAGTTCATTAGCTCATCTGCTTGGTCCTTAGAAGCTTGTGTCACCTGTTTGTTTTCCCCTCTTTATTGCTCTGTGCTTCTTTACATATGTTGTCTTGTTTCTTGATTTCTCATAGAATGGGTCCCTGCTGGTCTATTTTCATTTTTCTTCTTCCCCATCATACTTTATATTTGTATTGAGCTGCTTAATGATTTTTCTTTTTTGTACTTGTGAGGAATGCTAGTTTTCTAGTTTATTTTATGATGATTAGTTACCACCTTGTTACTCTAAATTATTGTCCCAGAAAGAAATAGTAACTCATAATATATATTTTACAGTTTTGTTTAGAGACATTACTGTCTGGAATTTTCATATTTTAGCACACCTACATTGGATGTGTACCTCTTTCTTTAATGATTTTTATCTAAATATTACTGTCTGTCTCCTCAGGTTAGGCTGCTACCCTCAGTCAGTAAACTGTTCTTGTTTTATTATAATTGGAATAATAATGAAATCATAGCAATCAGTATATAAGAGATAATAGAACTACTATAGTCAGTCCCATTTTTTTTTTGAGTGTTGCTATATGCCATGCCCTGTTCTAAGTGATTTATATATGTTGTTGTTGTTGTTGTTAGGTGCCCTCAAGTCAGTATCCGACTCATAGCGACCCGTTTTGGGATTACCTTGGGAGTGGATTGCCAGGCCCTTCTCCCATTTTTGTGGTGCTGGGAATTGAACTCAGGACCTCAGAGACTGCAGCGCAGTGCTCTACCAACTGAGCTAAATCCCAGCAACTCATTATTCTCATTCTTGGAAGTATGTAACTTCCCATTTCTCAGTGAGGAAAAATTATTGTCTCCATTCTGTAGTGAGGCAACTAAGGCACAGAGAGGTAATGTGATGTGCCACAGGCTGCTCCTCTCAGTGGATGAGATTGTGTCAGTCTGAAATGTGGTCAACTGCAATGGTACCAGCAGAAATAGCAAATAACATGTTGGGATTCAACAGAGCTTTTCCATGATGCCTGCCACCTTCACCCTTCACCACAGACCTCAGATCTCAGGTCAGCAGTCCCATCCACAAAGAGGCTGCCTGTGACTCTTGAGACAGGTCAGCACCCCACCCCCCATGTGTTCAGAAAAACCCTGTTGTCAACCCCAGCCATAGTGCACCACAGTGTGTGAGGTGGTGATTTGATTAGCAACCCTCTTCACCGATGTTCACTGTGGAGGTACCTTGTCCCTCTTGGCTTACCACTGCATCCTCTTCCCCTCACACTTCCCTGGGTGCACCCTGGGCAGGTGCTCAGTAAGTAACCGACTTGGGGTGATGAAACAAAGGTTTGGAAGAAAGGAGGAAGAGAAGCTTCTCAAGGTAGACCTGCCATTCAAAGATTATACTAGTTGGGAATAAGATTTGCTTTAAGTAACAGAAAACCCAACTACAGTTGCCTAAACAATAGGATATTAATTTCTTTCACATAATAAGAACTGCAGATTGGCCTTTCATAGCTGGTCTAACTGTTAACAGATGTCATCCAGGTACTGGGCCATTCTGTGTTTGTGTTCTTGCAACTTGGGCAATATGATAAGCTTGTCAAAATGAAAATACATCCCAGTTGTTGGATTTTCTAGTGTTGCATGAGAAATAGGTGTGAAACTCTGTACACATCCTTAAACAGAAAGTTGAGATTTTAAAATTTAGAGTGTACTTTTCCAGGAGAGAGGTGAAAGGGAATCCTGTGACATCGAGGAAGTCTTTCTTGACTTGACTGTTTTGTCTCATTTAAGTCCAAGGCACTAAAAGGTGATGGGACATTGTGTGTCTGGGGAGACCATTGACACCTGTTACTGTAGGGCTGCCTGGTTGGCAGTTTCATTAGGGAGAAGCCCCCATCCCCAATGTCAGTGTTTGTAGATCTTTGCCAGCGTTCCCCAGGGAGGAATGTTCTGGTCTGTTTGGCTAGGGAGTAAAACCCAGGCTGCCAATGTTGGAGCCAAGTGAGGAGGGAGGTGGATCTAACTGCCAGTCAGGATAGGTTTTGATTTAATGGTCTTGTTTTCAGCACCTTCCTCCCCTAACCCTTAGCTGCACCTTGTGTCACAGTCCAACTTCTCTAATCCACCTTTTCCAGAGAGTAGAGCATGCTGGGTGGGGTGGAGGAGGAGAATCTGAGCAAGAAAGAAGGAATTCATAAGTGGATTTAAAAAAACTATTTCTCCTATTTTCTTCTACTTTGTTCCCATTTTACAGATCTCTGGTCCCTCTGATTCCTGAGTCTTCATTGGGGCGGGGGGTTCTGACACTCAAGTGGATTTCCTTCACATTTGTAGCCAGGATATGGCCTTGCAGCTTCTAATCTGGTTACACTCTACCTGCAGTTTTGTAGCTACTTCCCTTTTTCTGCTCTTAGTACCAGTGTTAGTTAGATTTCCATCAGTAACAAAAATATCTGACATAATTACCATAGAAAAAGGCATGGTTTATCTTGTTGTGGAGGTTCCAGTCAGTGTGTGGTCAGTCGGCCCTGTTACGTTGGGCCTTTCATGAGGCACTTGTGGTGGGAACACCTGGTGTTGCAGACTGGACCGAGTCTGACATTTCCCTTTGAAGGAACCTCCCCCATGACTTAAAGACTTCCTTCCTGGCCCCACCTTGCAAAGGTGCCACCATCTCCCGGGAGTACCACACTGGGGACGAAGACTTTAACCCATGGGTTCTTTGGAACTACAGTCAAGATCCAGACTATGGGAGTACTTGGGGACTTTACCTTTTCTGTCTGTCATCATTTCAGTGGAGAAAGAAGGGGTTAAACATGCATGTATTTGTCTCTTAAGCTTAACTGGAACTCTAGCCTGTATTATTTTTCTATAAAAGGAGGATATTACTATACATATTCCTGAAATCTGTAAAATTTATTGAATTAAATATTTGTTGCATTTTAGCTGACTCTCTCTAGTAGAAATGATAGTAATGAAAATTCCTGGCAAAGAGTTAATTTTCAAGGGAACTAAAATGCTAAAATTCATTAATGTGTAAAAATTAAGTTATTAAAAAGTATCTTTTTAATTTTCAGATTGTGAGCCATGCCTTTAGTGAAGAGGAACATTGAACCCCGGCACTTGTGCCGGGGAGCTCTACCAGAAGGGATTACCAGTGAACTTGAATGTGTAACCAATAGCACTCTTGCCGCAATCATACGCCAGCTGAGCAGTCTGAGTGAGTCATCTTTTTGTTTTTTTCTGTCTACAGATAACATTTTATTAACTTTACATTACCAAATTGGTTTTAGCTCAATAGTTTCAGCTTTAAAGAAAAGAGTCTTCCTACTGCCACACTTCCTAGGGGGCTACCTATTAGGGACCACATAACTCTACACAGTAAACATGTAATCCTGAAATTACCAGCTCACAAATTAACAGATTTAAAATAATGCTAATTCTAAACCTTTTAAAAGTGAAGATCATTGGAAGTTTTAAAAAATAACAAACTGTTTTGTTAAACTTGACAGGAGTGATTCTTTCTCTTTTTTTTCCTTCTGTATCTTGACTATTATGAATTAATGCCACAAAGAATATGGATGGGCAGGTATCTCTATAATATATTGACTTAGAGCCTGTTGGGTGTATACACAGGAGTGGAATAGCTGGGTCATATGGTAGTTCTATTTTTAGTTTTTTGAGGAACCTCTATACTGATTTCCATAGTGGCTGCACCAACCTGCATTCTCACCAGCAGTGTACTGGGGTTCCTTCCTCCCTACATCCTCAACAGCATTTGTTGTTTATTTTGTTGATGTTGCCCATTCCGACTGGGATGTGCTGTATCTCAGTGTGGCTTTGACTTGCATTGTGGCTAAGGATTTTGAACATTTTTTTGATAGTATTGTTGGCCATTTGTATATCTTCTTTTGCTAACTCTCTTTTCAGTTCATTTGCCCATTTTTTTGATTGGATACTTTGCTTTTTTGGTGTTTAGTTCCTTGAACTGTTCATATAATGTAGATATTAAACCCCTGTCAGAGGGATAGCTGGCAAAGCTTTTCTCCCATTCTGTAAGCTGTCTCCGTACTCTGATAATTGTGTCTGTTGCTGTGCAAAAGCTTTATAATTTCATGCAGTCCTATTTGTCAATTCTTGATATTGTTTCCTGCACTATTGGAGTCTTATTCAGAAAGTCCTTGCCTATGCCTGTGTCTTGAAGTGTTTTCCCTATGTTTTCCTCTAGCAGTTTCAGAGTTTCAGGTCTTATATCCAGGTCTTTAATCCATCTTGAACTGATTTTTGTACAAGTGAGAGAGAGAGGGCTCTGGTTTCAGTCTTCTATATGAGGATCTCCAGTGCTCTCAGCACCATTTTTGAAGAGCCTCTGTTCTCCAACTTATATTTTTGCCTCCTTTGTGGAACATAAAGTGTCTGTAGCTCCATGGGTTTATTTTTGTTTCCTCTATTCTGTTCCATTGGTCTACATGTCTGTTTTTGTGGCAGTACCATGCAATTTTTGTTACTATGAGTTTGTAATATAATTTGAAATCAGATATTGTGATGCCCTCTGCATTGCTCTTTCTGCTCAGGATTTCTTTAGCAATTTGAGATCTTTTATGCTTTCATATGAATTTTAGGATTCTTTTTTCTATTTTTGTGAAGAATGTTACTGGGATTTTGATGGGGATTGCATTGAATCTGTAGATTGCTTTTGGTAATAGAGGCATTTTTAAGATATTAATTCTTCTGATCCATGAGCATGGGAGATCTTTCCATCTTCCAATTTCTTTCTTCAGTGTTTTAAAGTTTTCATTGTTGGGGTCTGTCACCTCCTGGGTTAGGTTTATTCCTGTGTATTTCATTCTTTTTGATACTATTACGAATGAGATTGTTTTCCTGATTTCTTTTTCAGCCTGCTCATTATTGGCATACAGAAGAGCTGCTGATGTTGATATGTTGATTTTGTATCCTGTTACATTGTTGAAAGTGTTTATCAGCTCTAAGAATTTTCTGATGGTGTTTTTAGGGTCTTTTAAGTATAAGATCATTATCATCTGAAAATAGGCATAATTTGACTTCTTATTTTCCTATTTGTATCCCTTTTATTTTTTTCTCTTGCCTTATTGATGTGGATGGGATGATAGTGCAATTACTGTATTGAATAGCAGTGGAGACAGTGGACATCCTTGTTTCATTCCTGATTTTTAAAAAAATGTTTTCAGTTTCTCCCCATTTCGTAAAATATTGGCTGTAGGATTTTCACATATTACCTTGATTATATTAAGGTATATTCCTTCAATTCCTAGTTTCTTTATGACTTTTTATCATGAAAAGATGTTGAATTTTGTCTTAGGCCTTTTCTGCAATATGATCATGTGATTTCTGTCTCTGAGTTTCTTTTTGTGCTATATTACATTTTTGATCTCATATATGTTGAACCACTCTTGGATTCCTGGAATGAAACCAACTTGATAGTGTATGATCTTTTTAATGTGTTGTTGAAGTCAATCTGCAAGTATTTTATTAAGGACTTTTACATCTAGGTTCATCAGGGAAATTGGCCTGTAGTTTTCCTTTGGTCTTGGTGTTGGTGTAATACTGGCTTTATGGAATGTGTTTGATCATGTTCCTCTCATTTCTACTTTATGGACTAGTTAGAGAAGCATTGGTATTAATTCTTTAAAGATCTTATATAATTTAGCAGTGAATCCATCTGGTCTTGTGCTTTTCTTTGTTGGAAGAATCTGTTACTGCCTCAGTCTTGCTCCTTGTTATAGGTCTGTTTAAATTGTTTATATCCTGTTGATTTAACTTTGGCAGGTCTTTTGTGTTTAGGAATTTATTCCTCTCTTCTAAGCTTTCCAGTTTTTTTGGAATATAAGCTTTCAAAGTATTCCCTGATAATTTCATTGGTATCTGCTGTAAAGTGTCCTTTTTCATCTCTAATTTTATTAATTTGAGTCCTCTCTCTCTCTTTTGGTTAGTCTGGCTCAGGGTTTCTTCATCTTGTTTATCTTTTCAAAGAACCAGCTCTTTGTTTCATTAGCTCTTTTTATTATTGTTTTAGCCTCCATTTCATTAATTTCTGCTCTAATCTTTATTATTTCTTTCCATCTACTGATTTTGAGTTTTGTCTGCTCCTGTTTTTTTAAGACTTTGATGTGCATATTAAATTATTTATTTGAGTCTTCTCTGATTTTTTTAATGTATATACTCAGCTATAAACTTCCCTTTTAGAACCACCTTTGCTGTTTCTCAGAGGTTCTGGTAGGTTGTGTTTTCATTTTCATTTGATTCTAAGAATTTTTTTGTTTTCTCCCAGATTTCTTCAAGGACCCATTGATCATTTAAGAGTGTATTGTTCATTCTTCCGTCTATTTGTATTTCTCTTGCTATTCATTTCTGGGCTGAGGTTAGCTCAGTTGGTAGCATGCTGCTCTGTACTCTGAGGACCTGGGTTCAATCTGCAAAAACAGCAGAATGATGTGACAATCCACTCCCAAAGTAATCCTGAAACAGCCTTTGAAAACCCTGTGAAGGGTGCTACAAGTCAGTCTCGACTCAATAGCACCTAATGACAACAATAACATTCATTTCTAGTTTTATTCCATTATAGTCCAGTAAGATACACAGAATTATTTTGATTTTCCTGTATTTCTTAAGACTTGATTTATGGCCTAAAATGTGATCTATTTTAGAGAAAGTTCCATAGGCTACTGAAAAGAATGTGTAGCTTTTGGATGGAATATTCTGTAGATCTCTGTTAAGTCCATTTGATCTATTGTAGTGTTTAACTCTGAAGTTTCTTTGTTGATTTTTGGTTTGAATGTTCTATCTGTTGATGAGATTTGGTTATTGAGGTCACCCACTGCAACTGTATCTTGGCTTATCTATCCCTTTACGTCCAGTAGTGTTTTTTAATGCAGTTGAGTGCACCAATGTTTGGTGCATATATAATTGCAATTGTTATATCTTCTCAATTGATTGTTACTTTTATTAGTATGTAGAGACCCTCTTTATCTCTTTGGACTAACTTTAAATTGAAGTCTACTTTGCTTGCTATAAGGGTGGCTACTCCTCTTTTTTTCTGCTTTTATTTGCTTGGTATATCAATATCCATCCTTTCACTTTCAATCTGTGAGTGTCCCTGCCAGTGAGATGACATCACATTGTTGGTTCTTGTTTATGAATCCAGTCTTCTAATCTGTCCTTTAATTGGCGAGTTAAAACTACTTATATTTAGGGTTATTACTGAGAGGGGTTTACTGATTCTTGTGTTTGGTGTTTCCTGAGTTGATTTGTATACTGTGTGTTCTTTTCTTTCTCCCTTATTCATATTTGTGATTTTCTGATTTTTTGAGTTAGACATGACTGATTCTTTCCTAGTTCTCTTTAGTTCATCTATTCCTCTCATGAAGTATGTTCCTTCCTGTACTATTATAATGGAGAATGTCTTTTTTTTTTTTCCTGTGTGCATAAGATTCCTTTAAGTATCTTGTGCAATGTTGACTTGGTGGTCATGTATTGCTTTAGTGTGTGCTTATCTTGGAAGGCTTCATTGCTTCACCAATTTTAAATGGTAACTTGGCTGGATATAGTAATTTTGGTTGGCAAAATTCAGAGCTTGAAGTATATCATTCCATGCTTTCCTGGATTTTAAGTTTTATTATGGGAGATCTGAGTTATACTGATGGGTTTGCCTTTATATATGAGCTAGTGTTTTTCTCTTGCAGTTTTTAATTTGCTTCTTTGTATTGTAGTCTTGGCATTTTAATTAAAATGTGTCATATGGAGATTCTTTCCTGATCATGTCTATTTGGTCTTCTAAATGCCTCTTGTGGTTAGATGTCCATTTTTTCCTCCAGATTTGGGAAATTTTCTGGTATAAATTCATAAATAGGTTCTCTGTGCTTTTAGTTTTTATCTCAGCTTTTAGTTTTTATCTCTTTTCTACCCTCTGGATTCTTAGGTTTGGTTTCTTGATCATAATTCAGAGTTTTTGGAAGTTATGATCATGTTCTTTTTTATTATTTTTGGGGGGATATCTGAATATAATATTTCCTCAGCCTTGTCTTTCCATTCCTAGTATTCTGTCTTCCACTTGATCTACTCTATTGGTAATGCTTTCCACTGTGTTTTTCATTTGTTTTATTGAGTTCTTAATTTCCAACACGTATGGGTTTTGTTGTTGTTCAGATTTTCACTTTCCTTGCTGAATTTCTCATCCATTTAACTGACTTTGTTACATTGGTGACATTCTGACTTCATTCATTTGCTTGTTTGTGTCCTCTTTGAAATCATCATTTTTACAAGTAGACTTTTGAATTCTTTGACATTTCAGCAGTTTCAGTTATCTTTGGATTATGAATTATGATCTTTTGGAGGAGACATGTTACCTTGCTTTTTCATGCTTCTTGTGTTTCTGATTTTTGATTTGTGCATCTGTGGGGATGGCTGTCTCTTCCCATTTTATTTGGGAACCTTCTTAGTGAGTGGCTTTTTCTTGACATCTCAGTCCCCAGTACCAATCCCAGAGGACAAGATAAATCATTGTTATAGATGCAATACCTGACCAACCAGATATAGAAAGACACTCAATATCCGTCAAGGCCAACTCCTCCACCACCAATACTCATAGAACAGAAAATAGCACCAATAATACAGAATAAACTGTGAAGTTACAAATTATTTAGGGTGAAGGTAGAAATAGCAATTGCCTGACATTAAAAAGGGGTGGCAGAGAAAGGGGAGAAAGAAGGATGCTGTAAGGGTTAAGTAAAAGAAAGGAAAAAGAAGATCTAGAAAGGAAATGAATGTTAGGAAGAAGGAGGGAAAAGACCAAGATTTTAAGAAATTGTACAATAAAAGGTATATAAACAAAATTAGGTAAACACGATAAGACCAATTAGAAGTAAAAATCCTAAGAGATTTCTTCTTTAAAAAAGTATAGTAAAAATGATAAAAGTTAGTAAATAGAAAAAGAGATAGGCAGCAAAAGATAAGAAAATTAAAAATGAAAGAAGATAAAAAGTACCTTAGGAAAAAAGTTAAGAAAACAAAATTAACAATGAAAAGAGGGAAGAAAAGAAAAGAAAAAAAAAGAACTGGACCCTCTTGCACCCCTGCAATCCCAGCATCTCAGGAAGTTGAGGCAGGAAGGTCTTGAGCCTCAAGCCAGAGGCAGCCTGCACAATTCAACACAATCACATCTCAAAGTAAAAATAAGAAAAGGATTGGGGTATTGTACAGTGGTATAGTACTTGCCCCTTGCAAAGCCCTGGGTACAATCCCCAGCACAGCAGGAACAAAGAAAAAAATTTAAGTACTGCAGAACTTCTGTCTGTGGCCTCTAATGTTGGAGTCTGTTAGGTGGAGGTGGTGGTCAATTGAAGATGGAGTCTCTTTATCTCACCTCAGTTCACATTTGCCAGTTTCTCCCTCAGGAGATGGAGTCTTCTCTACTCCCTGGTGGCAGGGGCTAGCTTCTGTCCACTTTCCCAAGCCTTCTGTTGCCTGAACCTCTCAGCGTGTCAGCATCCCACCTTGCCCCTCACTGTAACTGTCTGCTGCAGCTGTGTCACATGCTGGGGTTGTGGCAGGTCACCCCCTGGCTCTCCACCGGTGATAACTCTGTTTTCAGCCCCCCACCCCAAGCTCAGTCTCACATAATAGGTTCCCTCTCAAGATAGCACTGGTCACAGCCCTCCAAGACATGGAGCCTGGAAAAATGAGTCTTTTTTCTGGTGATGACCCCCCAGACAGGAAGAGCCAGTCTCACCAAATTCCTAGAAAAGTCAAAGGACTTCAAGGACTGCGGCCTTGTCCTGTGGGGCTGCCAGCCTCCCTGCCAGGGCCATCCAACTTACCTTTTTTGGTGAGGGCTCCAGTTCCCGTCCCCCGTAGAGGGCCACAGCTGGAGACATGTCCTGCTCACTGCCCCTTGATGGTAAGCTCTGATCTGAGCTCTGGGACCAGCCTATCATCTCCTTTGCAGTTTTTCTGCTTTTGAAGTCTTTCTGTCTTTGTAATAGAGTCTATTCTTTCCTCTTCTGGCTCCACATCACACAGAGGCTGTATCTAGTCCACCATCTTAGACCGGAAGTCCCAATTATTTTTCTTAAAATATAATAGCTTGAAAACTAGTTAATACCTGTAATATGCCTAGTACCTAGTAGATGCTCAATAAATGTTTGTTGATTGAATAACATTCCAAGTAAATTATAGAATAAAGACAAAAAGCAGTAAAATTTGCTGATTTTTAACCTACGAAAAGTTAACATGGGCTGGGATTTAGCTCAGTTGGTAGAGCGCCGCTCTGCAGGTCCCAGGTTCGATCCCCAACACCGCAAAAATGGGAGAAGGATGTGGCAACCCACTCCCAATGCAATCCCGAAACAATCTGCCATTGAAAACCCTATGAGGGTCGCTATGAGTCAGACACGACTGGACTCACAGCACCTAACAACAACAACAACAACAACAACAACAACAACAAAAGTTAAAATGCAGGTATTGACTTCCAAATTGGAGCTCATCAGATAAGCTAATTATTACATATATCATGTATATGTTTGTATACATAGATTAATGGCAAATATAAGCAGAAAGAAAAGGCTTCTTTTACTTTTTATTTATTTAAATGTTAATATTAAATATCTAAGGAACATTTTTAGGACTCAAATATGCCATGAAAATGCTTTTTACTTCAAAGCTTTTTGAAATTGCACAGTTTTCCCCTGACTTTTATATTTATATCATGATCTTGTTTTCTCACTTCATCTCACTCCTTTTTGGGTTAATTGGTTTACATGACATTTGTGATGACAGGATTTCACAATTAAAACTTTGAGAAACTCTGTTAATAACTAGAAAATCCTCCATGAAATTCCACATACTGACAGCCTTAAGCACAGAAAGGTTTTTTTTTTTAAAGAAACTTAAGTACTTTTTATTCATTTTGAAAAGGAAAACTGTAGATAAGTATTTCTTTAAAAGAATTATACTGTATTGTTACTGATATTTTAATAGCTACGTAAATATTGGCTAAGGAAAAAGTAACTTGGAAATTATTTAAAATGCGTTTTAAAATAGATTTATTCCAGAATCTAAGTTAATTAGGATTGAATTTTCATAGAGGTTATTGGTAAAATATACAAATTCTTATAATTAAAGGAAAATTCTTTGTAAATTACTGAAAGGTAAACGTGCATCTCTTTGCATTTGGATATTCTTGTGGGAATGCCTTCTTGTTTTTACCGCTGTAATGTCTATTGGCACAAAATGTTAAGGATGAAAACTAACATAAACTGTTAAAATTTAATAATCAGTCTGCATCTTGCACTGTAGTATTTGGCCGAGTCTTCATGCTGTCTGCTTGGCCATCATCTCTTGTAAATGAGTCTGCCCACCCAGTGTGTTTTACTGCCTGTGTCCCTCATGAGAGACAGAACTATAACACCTTCCCAGGATGTATCCACATCCTTATCCTTGAAACTTAGGGATGTGGTATGTTACCTGCAAGGGGGGAATTTGGTTGCTAAGCAGCTGACCTGAAGAGAAGATTCTTCAGTTATCCAGTTGGGCCCAGTGTAATCACAGGGGCCCTTTATATGTGAAAGAGGGAGGTAGAAGAATCAGGGTCGGAGTGTGTGCTGTGAGTAGGACTCATTGCTGGCTTTGAACATGGTGCAGCAGGCAGGGAAACAGGAAGTGCAGAGGCCTTTGGAAGCTAGAAAAGGTGAGGAGGCAGATTCTCCCCTGGGGACCTCAGAAGGAACACAGCTCTGTCAAAAATCTGGATTTTTATGCAAACAAACCCATTTCAGGCTTCAGACCTCCAGACCTGTGAGATAATAATTTGTGCTATTTTAAGCCACTGTGTGGTCTTTTGGGACTGGGATTTAACTCAATTGGTTCAGCACTGCTCTGCAGTCTCTGAGGTCCCGAGTTCGATTCCCAGCACCACAAAAATGGGAGAAGGATGTGGCAATCCACTTGCTAGGCAATCCCCAAAACAACCAGCCATTGAAAACCCTATGAGGATCACCATGAGTCAGACACAACCCGAGGGTACCTAAGAACAAGAACAACAACAACAACAGCAACATGTGGTCCTCTGACACAGCAGCAATAAAAAATTCATACACTGCATGATGCTTTGTAGCCTCAGTATTGGACCAACAGTGGGCACTTGCCTCAAGGACACTCAGTCCCCAGTAGGGCTCCCTCACAGGCTCCTAACCCTACTTCTCAGTATCACTTGGGGAACATTTAAGATTAAAACAACAACAACAACAACAACAACAACAACAACAACAACAACAACATGCTAGTAGGCACCCTAGAGGTGGGGCTTGGAATTACACACCAGAGATGTCAACCACCAAATACATACCTTTGTGTTTGCATTGAAAAGAGCTGCTGGGTCAGCCAGATTCTTGCAGGAGATTTGAACCGAGAAACGGTGAATTAGCTAATTCTTTATGGGACTTACTGCTGATAGGTCATCCAGGGCTGAAGAAGCCATAATGACCACCTCTAAGCCAAAGTTGTGGTGGAGGCAGAACCTAGGAGAAGGTAGAAAAAGTCAGGGACGAGAAAAGGCAAAGGAAGGACATGTAGAGAACTACACATGCAGAAGACTGTGCAGCCTGCCAGGTAGAGATGATGGCTGGTCTCTAGACTGGCCCAGGGTGGCTTTCCACTCCCACTCAGAGTACCCTGCTCAGGTGCCTGCAGAGTGAACCCTCCCTGTCTTTAAGTTCCCTGTATGTATCTAGGGCTTGCAACCTTAAGCTCTTTAGAGCTTTACAAAAGGAGGAATACAGTGAACTATACACTAGGAATATAATTCTAGAAAACAAACCTAAATATTTTTTTTCAGTACTAGGGGCTTGAACCCAGGGCCTCATGCATGCTTTGTAAGCACTCTACCATTGAGCTGCACCCTCAGCCCATTTTTAAAAACTTTTATTTGACACAGTTTCTAGCCTCTCACTTGGAATCTTCCTGCCTCCACCTCCCAAGTCACTGGGATTGCAAGTGTATACCACCACACCCTACTTAACATAAATGTTCATGTCTCCCCCAAATTCTTATGTTGAAACCCTAACCCCAGGGTGATCGTATTTAAATACTTTGCCTTTGGGAAATGATAGGTGAAGATAGAGTCCTTATGAAAGAAATTAGTGCCTCTATTAAAAAGGCCTGAGAGAGACTCCTTGCCTGTCCCTGCAAGGATACAGCAGTAAGACCCCACTTTGAAGCAGAGAGAGTTCTCAGCAAGTGCTGAATCTGCTGGCTCCCTAACCTTGGACTTCCCAGCCTCCAGAATTGTTTATAAGCCATCCAGCTTATGGTATTCTGTTGTGGTAGCCTGAACTAAGGCCCTGAGTTATTAATCGGTAGAATAGTGAACTAGATTTACTAGTAATTTATTTATTAGTGTTTATTCACTCAGTATCCACCTAGGTCCTACAGATAGGTGTTTATAATTTATGAGCAATATCAACATGACTGTAAAATAAGAAATAGATACACAGTTATTACAGCCTACTTACAAGACAGCACTAGCACATAATAAATGATATCTACATGGGAGAATCTTTAGCTTTCATGGGTTTCCCATTGGATATTAATAACAAGAGATGAGCAGACTTATATGTAGGTTTTTTGTTTTGTTTTATTTTTTGTGCAGTACTTGGAGGTTGAACCCATGGCATTGCACATACTTTGCAAGTGCCCTACCATTAGGCTGCCTATTTTTATTATTATTATTTTTTATTTTGGGACAGAGTCTCACTAAGTTATGTAGGCTGCCTCTGGCCTCTAACCCGCGATCCTCCTGCCTAACCTCGTGAGTCACTGGGATTACAGGCATCCACCACCATGTCCAGCTAATATATGCAGTTTAAAATGGTCTAAAATTATTAGGAAGAACAAGAGAATTTAAAAGAATGTTTTGGTGGTGTTTTCTAATTTTATAATGATAGAGGTTTTTTGTTGTCGTTGCTTCTTTTCCTCTCCTTTTCTTTTCTTTTTCTTTTTCTTTTTTTGGCATAGTGCCAGGGATTAGACCCAGGCCCTTCTGCTAGGCAAAAGTGCTCTAACACTCAGCTACACCTCCATCTGGCATTTTTAAATGAAGTTTTAGGAATGCATGAATTGTCATATTAGAAGTCTTCTTTTGCTGAATATTCATTCTTATGATAAACTCAAAGCAGAATCATTTTGGGGGAGGAGTGGTACCTGACCTGTCAGTCAGTCTAAATGAGAATGAATCATCTTGATGTTCTCCATGTTACTGCCTGCCCTCCCACACCCTCATCATCCTGACCCCCCTCCCGCCCCCCAGTGCTTCTACTGCCACATCAGTGACTCATTTTCAAGTGTGAATCTGGAATTCCTATAAGTGATGTAGGGAGAGACTGGACTTTGTCTACATAGCCATCTTGGTCAGGGAGGGGGTTTAAATTGGAGTTTAAGGATTTGCCTTGACCCTATATTAATCAAACCTGCCAGAGAGTAGAGATTTGCCAGAAGACCTACTGTGATAACTCAGGGTGAGTGACTTATTTTCTGGTCAGTCTTGAAAAGGCAAAACAAACCAGAACTTCAGAAGGAATATCTTAGTCCTTTCCAGTAACAAGACTAGCAACTGAGACCCTCAGTCACGGTGTCATTCTGATTCTCATCAAATTTGTGGAGACGGTTCAAGGTCATGAGTATTTAAATGACTGCATAAAGCAAGGAAAGAATCTGGTTTTACATACCGGAAAGGGCTCTGAAGCCCTTAAAGCTCACTACACCTTTGAGAAGTCTGTAGGTTTTTACCTTTGCCATATTACTATTAGATCTAAATTTGACACCTGACTTCAAGGGCCAGAAATTGTGACAGCATTAGATTTTTAACAGGCTTTTTAGGAAATTGAAATCTTTTCAATGAGACTATTACTTATTGATACTGAGTTTAGGAAAAATGAAATGAAAGAGAAAGTTTGTAACTTGAGCAGCCTTCTTGTTAAAAAGGATCATGGGCCTTCAAAGCTTTATCCAATAAAATTTTTAAAAAATAGTCTTTATGAATATTCAGAATTTTTTTTTCTTCCAGGATTACTGACTTCTAATGCAAGAGATCAAAGGAGTGGGAAGGGTTAGGAAAACCACTTGTTGAAATGGTTTTGGCTTAAATAGTGTATTATTTGCTTGGATTCCAGCTAGGGAATGTTGGTATTTTTTTCTTCAAATAATGACAGTTTAGTGCAACAATTAACATTAAATCAGGGTGCTTTTCTATCAGTTTCCTTGATTAATAATTTGAGTTCTCTTGTTCCTATGAGCTCAACTGAAATTGTAGTATCTTGCAATCAAATTCTTACTGATAGTATAATGTTAATATAGTTTGCGTAAAAAAAGGAGATGAGAATAAATATAGGGCATTTGTACTATGGATGACACAAATCCTTTTTAATACCTCGTTGTGTTGTTGTTAGGTGCCGTCGAGTCGGTATCTGACTCATAGCGACCCTCATAGGGTTTTCAATGGCTGAGTGCTTCGGGATTGCCTTGGGAGTGGATTGCCAGGCCCTTCTCCCATTTTTGCGGTGCTGGGAATTGAACTCGGGACCTCAGAGACTGCAGCGCAGTGCTCTACCCACTGAGCCAAATCCCAGCTTAATACCTCATAGGTGGTTTTTATTACTTTTCTCTTTGTTTGTGTACTAATAGCTGTCTTTTCTTTCTTCCTTTAAAAATGTTCCCAGGCTGTGGCAGGGAAAGTAGTTAGAACTTTAGTGCTTCCTCCGCCACATACATACACACAAAATTTTTCAGTATATTTTATCGTACTAATAATATGATGGGGCTAGGGTTTAGCTCAGTTGGGAGAATGCTACTCCACACTCTCTGAGGACCCAGGTCAATTCCCAGCACCACAAAGATGGGAGAAGGTTGTGGCAATCCACTCCCAAAGCAATCCCGAAGTAATCAGCGATTGAAAATCATATGAGGGTCCCTATGAGTTTGACCTCACTCCACAGCACCAAATAACAACAGTAATATGATGTAGAAAATTCAACACAGAGACACACAAAGGAAAAAATGTTTAAAAAATCCACTGATTAGAGAAAATTAATGATAATGCTCTCTATATATCTTTTAAAAAATGATGTCTCGTACAAATAGCTTTGTAGCTGGGTATAATGGTACGTGCCTATAATCCTAGGACTTGGGAGGTGGAGGGAAGCCTGCACAACTTAGCAAGACCCTGATTCAAAATAAAAAATAAAGAATGGGCTTCAGGTGCAGCCCAGTGGGTAGAGCACTTGCAAAGTATGTGCATGGCTCAGGTTCAACCCCTAAGTACCATAAATAGCAAAACAAAACAAAACAAATAGGTTTGTAGTCCATATTCACTATATAATTAACATCTTTCCTAATGCTTCTAAGATAACATTTTTAACAGTTAGAGATTATTACGTTGATATACTATAATTATTTAACCACTTTTCTACTATTGGAAATACAAATGTTTCTTTGTGGGGAGACACTATTATAAATTTCCTGTACAAAATTATTAAATACATCTTTGGTTGTTTTGACATTTTGTCCTAAGACTTTTGATGTCTTTGGAACCATCAACTTCCTCAGAATGAGCAAAGGTAGTCCCAAAACAAATGGCCTAAAATTCTGTGACTCTATTAATTTTAAATCTGCTTCTCTTTTTCTTAATCATTACAAAATCTATTTTTCCATTAAATTCCACATTTGGCATAATTATATAAATGACAGAGGAAGTCTGTTTTCTTCTCAGAGTTTGGAAAGTCATTGTTTCTGTTAATACTTCTCAAGGTATACATTATGTTCCATGTCAAACCAAATGCCAGATTGACATAAAAATTCTTCCTTGAGGGCTTGCACTCTAATATATTCATCTACTTTATGTAGTTGGATCTGAAATTTGCAGCCATGTTAATTGATTATACTAAGTGCAGTACTCCTCAGAATCGAGATTTAGATACTTTGAAGGCCTGTACTTTTAATAGAGTTCTTGGATGTTTTTAGCCAAATGGTATTTTTGAGGGGAGGAGGGTGCGGGAGAGGGAGGAGGATAAAACACAGTTTATAAAGGAAATAGATCACAAGTATAACTCTGTGCAAGTTCAGGCTAGGGTTAAGGGTGAGTTAAGATAAAATATTAATGTACCTAAACAGAAGTTGACTGGAAGAGACACCACAAGAATTTTTTTTAAATTAGTGATTTAAACTTAGGTAAGTATTTGTATTTCTCATTAAACAAATGTGGAAAGCCATTGAAGGGAGTAAGAATTAGTATATATTTAGGAAACTATAGGTTGAATATTCCTCATCCAAAATGCTTAAAACCAAAAGTGTTTTAGATTTCACATTTTTTTGATTTTGAAATATTTTCTTATACATAATGAGATAGCTTGGGGACAGGACCAAGCTCCAACATGAAATTTTTCTGTGTTCATATACATACATGTAGCCTGAAGTGATGTTATGTAGTATTTTTAGTGCACATGTGTTTCAACTGTGGCATATCACATGAAGTCAGGTGTGGAATTTTTCATATATGGCCTGTTGACACTCAAAAATTTTAATTTTTGGAGCATTTTAGATTTTCAGATTAGGGATGTTTAACCTGTATAAAAGTTCTATCAGCAATTGAATTGGAGGCAGTACAATAAGAGTTCCCATAGCCATGAAAGGCAGGGTTGTAGGAGAGTCAAATTCTCCCTTGAACCACTGTTTGACCTGGAGTGTCATAAGACTTCTTTCAGGGCATTATAGAAATAATTATTAGGTTATTTGTCATTTCTCCTTTCCCACTGTGGGTTTCAGAAAAGCAAGATTTAATGCAGCATAATTCTTAAGAGCACACACTGAAGAGTCAGCAAACCTGAACTTTCCGTTCTAGCTATTTATACTTCTCTAGTGTCATGGTTGATCTTGATTGTCAACTTGATTGGATCAAAAATCAACTAGGAGACTAGTAAAGCCCACTTTGGAGTGTGTCCATGAGGGTATTTCCTAACTAAGTGAGGAACAGCCCTGAAAGTATCTGCACCATCCCACGACTGAGGGCCTGGATGGAGTACAAGGGGGAAAGGAGGAGAGCCCACTAACTCAGGCACTCTCTCTGCCCTGCCCTGCCCTGCCCTGCCCTCCCACCACAAGGAACTGAAAACTTTGAAACCATAAGCCAAAGTAAATCCTTCCTCTGTTAGGTTGTTTTGCTCAGGTATTTTGTCACAGCAATGAAAAGTCTGACTAATACATCTGGTTTCATCATCAACATTCTCTTCCCTGAGTTTTATCAGGGCCTATGGCAAAGTGTCTCAAGTGATTTATAGGTGTTTTCCCAATTGGTTTGATTTAAACAGTTATTAAAGCAGACCATCTGAAATCTTTGAGATTTTAAAGATAAAAATTGTTTTCTTTTATAAAATTTTACTATGATTGTTCTTCATATTGGGTACATGATTGTGATTATCAGCATCTATCTTCCTTAAAGGATGCCCTCCTATGAGTGTAAACATTCTTTAGGCTACTATTCTTTTATTTATATTGTCCAACAAAAGAGACAGACTGAAAAGGAGAAACATGTGACCTATAATCAAGAGAAAAGGAAGTCAGAAGCAGAAAAGGAAGCAGAAGCCACAGATGAGCCTGATTCTGGAATTAACTGATAAGTACTTTTAAATATCTGTGGGAAATATTTTAAAGGATCTTCCAGTTTTTGGTCTGGCCCTTAAAGAACTTGAAGTTACTCCTGTCATAGAAGAAAAAATTGAACTAAAACCCAGTTTTCCTAGAACTCTCAGACAACTGAAGTCACAAGACAAACTTCTGCCTCAGGACTGGAGAGAAGCTGATACAGAGAACCAAGCAGAAACCCAGGCACAAAAACTGCAGTGGGGATCATTCCAGGGCTGGAAAGCCTGAACTTCAATTGGTGAGTTGCTGGAGGCTCAATAAGGACAAGTTTGAGGCTTTTAAAGTTCCAGGGACCCGGTCTTATAAGGACTCTCATACTTTTGTGTGTTTTGCTGCTGGAAGGCCTGCCAGGTTCTCCTAGTGAAGACTGGAAGAAAACTCCCTGTGCATCCAATAGGGAGAGGGAGAAAGTAACCCTTTTGAAATAAGCCCCAGAGCATGCTGCCTCTCAACCTGCCTACCCTCAAAAGAAGCTATGTCAATAAGCCTAACAAGACAGAGGTTTGCCAGAATTTAACAGACCTTGAGGGAGAAAAATACCCAACTCCAGCCCCCTCTAGCCTTCCTGCCTCACCTGAGAGGGAAAGAAGGAATAAGACCTAGAGGCCAGGCTCACTAGAAGGCTGAAACATCATCCAAGCAGCACAGAGCACTTCCCTGCCCTGAGCCCTTGCCAGGACATCACTGGAGGCCTGTTGCACCCCAGTCCCTTTACCCAGTGTGTTAGGTCTGGCTTCTACCAGAAAATTACAAAACATATCGAAAGGAAAAAACACAAGAAAAGACAAAACAAGCAGGAGAACCACATTCAGATACGGCAGGGATGTTGGAATGGTCAGACTTGGAATTTAAAATAACTATGATTACTATGCTGAGAGCTCTAATAGAAAAAGGAAATTACATGCAAGGACAGATAATATAATCTGAGAGATGGAAATTGTAAATCGAAAACACTTATTGATGAACAGATGGAAAGGGTAAACAACTTATGTGAAGAAATAGGAATTTTAGCAGAAAAATGGAAACTATGTTTTTAAATGCTAGAACTGAAAAACAGTATCAGAAAGAAAGAATTCAGCTTATGAACCTAACAGCAGATGGCACAGAGCAGAAATGATCACTGAGCTTGGAGACAAGTCAACAGTAGTATCCAATTTGATGCACAAGAGAAAATGAATTTAGGGAAAAAAAATTTAGAGCCTCCAAAACACAAGACAATATCAGATGGTGTAACACATGTAATTGGAGTCCTGGAGAAGGTGGCAGAAAGAGTGGAAGGAATAATGGATGAGAATTTTTCAATATTGATGATAGCTGTTAGCCAACAAATATAAGAAGCTCAGAAAATTCCAAAACATATAAATTACAGAAAAATACACACTAGTAAAATTGCACAAAAGAATAAAGATAAAGGGAGAAGTTTTAAAAGAAGCTGGAGAAAAAATGTACATTATATATAGAAAGGGAACATTATAAAGAATGACAGCTGGATTCTTATAAAAAACAGTGGAAACCAGAAAACAGTGGATAAAATGTTGAAAAGAAAAATATCATTCTTAATTTTGTTACCAATGAAAATATCCTCTGATATGAATACAGAAAAACAGCAAATTTTATTTAGGCAAAATCTGAAAGAATTAGATTCCTAGCCGACTTGTACTAAAAATTTACTAAAGTAATTTTTTTAGACCAGAAAGAAATGATACCAAATGAAATGTGAGAAGCAGTAAAGATTGCCAAAAAAGTACATACTGAATAAGTATAAAATATCATTATGCCTGTCATTTGTATGAGGCTATTCAAATTTATTATAGAGTTTATAGTCAATGTGCCAAAATAAGTGATAGTAAGAGCTATGAGAGTACAAGGGGTAAATGGAATTATACTGTTGGTTTTATGCTATTTATGAAGTAGTGTAGTACTTGAAAGTAGAAAGGGAGAACAAGGAACTGAAAGAACAAATGGAAAGCAGATATGCAGGTGATTAAATTAAACCCAGCTGTATCAATAATTTCTGTAGCAAAAATATTTTAGATACTCCTTAAAAGGTAAAGAATATTTGTCAGGCTTGATAAAACAGTGAGATTGAAATGTGGATTGTAAAAATAAAGACATTATAGATTTAAAGAAAATTGTAGGGAAAGTATACTGTGCAAACATAGCATAAGAAAGGTGGTGTTTACATTGCTATCAGATAAAATAGAATATATAAGAGATAAAGGACATTTTATAGTGATAAAAGAGTCAAGAACACCTAATAATATTAAATGTATATGCATCTGAGAAGAGGCTCCAAAGTATGTGGAATAAAAATAAGCAAGACTAAGGGGAGCAATAGACAAGCTCAGAATCATAATAGGAAATGATGAGACCCTCCCAGTAATTGAACATGTACACAAAACGATCTCTAAGGATATAGAAGGTTTGAACAGCACTACTAACCAATCTCACTTAGTTGATCTCTCTATTGTAAACTCCCAAACTGTAGAAAATGTATTTCTGTAATTTTCCATGGAATATTCACCAAGATGGAACATATGCTGGGTCTTGAAAGAGTAAGTTTGGAAAGGTGAATATACAGAGTATGATAATAATGTGATAATAACTATAATTTTTTTAGGTAATTCTAAAATTCTGGAAAATCAAGAAATATCTTTTGAAATATTCCCTGGGTCAAAAAAAGAATTCAAAAGGGAAATTAGAAATTCCTTCAGGATGGTAATAAACATAGAATACCAATGTGTTGTAGGATTTAGTTAAAGACATGCACGGAGGGGAATTTCTAGCTCTAATTGTTTGTACTAGAAAAGAAGAAGTGTTCAAAATCATGAGCACATTCCTCAGGTGAGCCCATAGTGTTGCTCAGCAATGCTGCTATAAGTTCTTTGTTAATCAGTTTTTGTGCTTAGAGTGCCTACTTCATATTTTCTGTTTCTACCTCGCACTCCCATTCTCCAATAATAGTGCTGCTTATTTCATTGGTAAAATAAAAGCAATCAGAAGTGAATTAGACGTCCCACTGACAAACCAGCCCATTGTTAGGCCTCTGTGCTGGTGTATCCTGCTTGCCCCTGCTTTGTAGTGGGTGGGCTGCTCAGGCTTCTGTCCAAACCATCTCCACTTTAGCTCTGGATCCCACACCCTCACGCTCATTTCAGGACCACCTTTACCTTCTCTCCCCTCTGAATCATCTTTTCTACTCTCTCACTACTTCATTCCAATCAAATATAACAGAGGGAAATTTCCCAAGTCTTTTGGACCATCCTCTCTGCCACCTAATCTCTTACTTCCTTTCACAGCAAGATTCCTTAAAAGAACTGTGTATATCTCCAATGCTCTACCTCCGTCATTGTTGCCCACATTAAAGTTTTCTCCTACCTGCTCTTCTGAAATGTGCTTGTTCATATTACCAGTGATTTCCATGTTGCTGACACCAGTGGTCAATCTCAGTCTTGTACTTGATCTGTTAGCATTTGATTCATTGATAACTTCCTCCCTGTGGAGAGACTTTCTTTAGCTGGCTTTTGGACCGGACCTCTCTTTGGTATTTCTCCTGCCTCACCATCTGCACTTTATTTGTACCAGCTGTCTTGATCTTCCCAACCTCTCCATGTTGGAGGGCTTCAAGTCTCGGTCATTGGAACTCTTCTCTGTTCCCACCACTAAGTGAGCTAAGCTGGTCCCATTGCTTGAAACCCCACCTTTATGCTGATAACGTCCAAATTTATGTCTTCAGTTTTGACCTCTCCCCTAGACTTCAAACTCACATATACAACCATCACTTGATATTTTCACTTGGATTTCTAATAAGCATCTCAAACTAAACATGCCTAAAACTGAAAACTGTGGGTTTTTTCCTCTCCGCCCCCCGCCCCAGCCAGGTCCGTCTTATGAAATGAGAACTCTTCTCTTCCAGTTGCTTTTGGTTTTGTCTCTTTCTCTTATATCAGGCATCTAATCCAATAGCAGATGAGGTCCGATCATCTTCAATATATGTACTTAATCTGAACCCCTGCTTACTATATGCTTAATACGTGCTTTATATATGTACCCAATCTGAACCCGCTGCCAGTATTCTAGCAAAGTCCCCATAACCTGTCACTTCTGGACAGGAGCCTCCCAGCTGGTCTCCCTGCCCCCCCTCTAGTAACTCTGACCAAGGGAAAGATGTTTATCTCTCTATCCCACCACTCAGCAGGCTCCTGTCACATTGGTCTACTGGATGTTGCTCTCATAGTAGGCACATTTCTGCCTTCTGCTTAGGTGACTCTTCCCCTGGATATTCACAGAAAAGCCCCCTCACTTTGCTCAGAGGCCTTTGTTGACCACCTGAGTACCACTTGCTTTCTACCACTCTTTGTTGTCTTCATAGTACTTGTTACCACCCAGCATGCTGTGTTTGTTCATCATCTGTCTGCCCAGCCATAGTGTGGCGTCTTGAGAGTGCAACTGGGATCCTGGCAGTGTGTCTTCAAGCCACTGAGACAATGCCTCCTGCCCAGCGCATGCTTCGTGAATATTTGCTGGACAGCTGAATATACTTAATACTCAATAGCTATTATCTTCGTTTTCATAAAATACATGTTGTTGTTAAGTGCCGTCGAGTCGTACTCGACTCATAGTGACTCTCATGGGGTTTTCAGTGGCTGATTATTTCGGGATTGCCTTGGGAGTGGATTGCCACATCCTTCTCCCATTTTTGTGGTGCTGGGAATTGAACCTGGGACCTCAGAGACTGCAGAGCAGCGCTCTACCAGCTGAGCTAAACCCCAGCCCCCGTAAAATACATAGAATGTCATAAAGAAGTACACAGAAAGTTCATAGGAGATAATTACTACATTTTATTTTTTGAGTTTTCCAATTTTCCTCCTAAGCATGTATTTTATACTCAGAATGTGAATAATAGATGCCTTTAATTGGACTTTGGGGTATTTTTCCTATTATTTATATTTTTTATGTTTCTTGTAAGCATGAATTGTCCTTCCCTTCCTCTTCTCTTTTCTCTTCCTTCCTTTCTTTTCTTTTCTTTCTTTTCTCCCTCCTTCCCTTCCCTTTTTCTTTCTCCTTTCCTTTCCTTTCCTTGTACTATATCATTGGACTGCACCCCCTCAGCTCCTTTTTTCAATTTTTTATCTTGAATTAGGGTCTCTGAACTCAGACTAGAGATCCTCCTGCTTACACCATCTGAGTCATTAGAATTACAGGCCTATGCCACTGCATCTGGCTATGAATTGCTTTCATAGTAGAGAAAATAGGCTTTAAAAAGGAGAAAGTGAAACAAACAAGAAACCTTAGGGCCCATTAACTACAACTTATTATTTTATGGAATTCAGTAGCAACTGTGCACTATTATAAGCACTATAACAAAACTTCCTTTTTAACTCTTTATTTTAGAATGGTTTCAGACTTACAAAAAGGTCAAAAATCGTACAAAGAATTTTCATAAACTTTCACCCAGATTCCCCATACATTTATTACATTTTTTTCTTTTTCTCAGACTGTTCTTTTTCTTTCTACCCTCTCCCATATCCATATTTATGTACACACACACACACACAAACACACACACCTTCTGTCCTTTTAGTCTTCTTTAATCTGAAATAGTTCCTCAGTCTTTCTTTGACTTTTATGGCCTTGGCATTCTTAAAGGGCACCCACAATTATTTTGTGGCGTGCCCATTGGTGTGGATATTCTGTTTTCTCCCCATGATGAAATATGGGGTACTGACAGGTCACAGGTGATACTGCACCCTTTGCTATGTGTGTAATTTAGCTAGGGCTGCTAGAGAAGGTCTCCTCAGGAGCACATGGAGCTGCTTGTCCCATAACTGGCACTGCCGCCTTCTGCTAGGTGGTTGCCATGGGTTTCTCTCATGTGAAGTTCCCATATGTACTAAGTGTCCGATGGGGAGACACTTCATGACTGTCAGTGTCCTGTTTCCTATCCCACCTCGATGAACCACTGGGCTGAGCATCCATTGATGCTGCTTATCTGAAACAGATTCTTGTGGGCGTTACAGAGTAGTGATTTTCATCATACCATAATTTCTTTCACGTTAATTTGTTGGAATCCTGCTTTATAAGTGCTTTCATTCCTTACTCTTATTCATTCATTCATTCATTCATAGGAATATGGGCTGGTAGTTTATTATTTTATTCTGTGCATTGTCTCTTTTTTTACTTTGACGCACACATTTTCCCAGATTTGGCTGGTCAGAGCCCTTTCAGGCTGGCTCTTGTATACTTTCCAACATGCCTCTACCAGTCTTTGAGAAAACTACTTTTTCTAGTAAAGCAATGTATTCTAGGCTTTTTGTATGTTCTACCCTCGGCCATGGAGTTAGTCCATTTCTCCTAAGAACTTGATTCCTTTTAGTACAGAATGAAAAGTCAAAGTCTTGACAAACCAAGATGTAAGTGCTAATCTTGTGTGTGTTAAAGGACTCGTAAGACTCCTTGATTGTGTCCAGTAAATCTTCACTTTTAAATACAGTAAAAAATCCATGCATATTTTTTATGCTTTGGAAATTTGGAGGCATACTCTGAACCTGGTATTCTTAGAAAAAAAATTCACATGGTAGAAATAAGTCCAGAGGTAGAACCTTTGTCAGTAACAAATAAATTGCACGTTGGTAAGTGTGGTCATTAATTCAATTCAGAATTATTTTAGTTTATTAATGAACTTACCATTGAAACGGTGAGTTGTTGTTGTTGTTGTTAGGTGCCATTGAGTCGGTATCCGACTCATAGCGACCCTCTGTACAACAGGGGAAACACTATTTTCAGTGCTTCTCTGCTGTTCATAGGGTTTTCAATGGCAGATTGATTTTTTTGGGAGGGGGTTGCCAGGTCCTTCTCCCAAGCCTGCAGCACCTGGTGTTCCCAGGTGGTCTCCCATCCAGGTACTAACCAGGCCCGGCCCTGCTTAACTTCCAAGATCTGACGGGATCGGATTCCACAGGGCTACGGCTGTAGGTGCTTGAAACGCTGAGTAGGATTCAGCTTTTCAAATCTGTTCCTGTTTGCAAAGCTGAAGACTGTGATTGCCATATTTTATTCTTGTTCATCCTAAAATGTAGCTCCTTCCATTTCCTTCCTTTTAGTCACTTGTCAGCTTTCAGCAGCTGGCAAAATATTAATTATGCAAGTCTTTAATTTCTGTGTCTTTTTACAAATTGAGAACTTCAAAGTGGAAATACAGTATCAATTGCTTGCTTTTCAAATAAAATTAAGCATTGATAGTAGAGAACATATTATTTATCTTTTTCTGCTTCTAGCAGAAAGTACAGACTCTTTCTCTCAATAATAGTCGCTATGGTTTGAGAATGCTATTGTAACTTTTAAGAGATTGTGGTGTATACTCCCATCTTCTTGGTAATGCATGCTACCTCTATGTTATGGCTTACATCTGTCCCTCAAAGGTCATAGGTTTGAACACTTTGTCACCAATTGGTGGCGCTGTCCTGGGATTGCTTTGCCGCACTAGCTCCCTGTGGGCAGGTGTTTAGCAGAAGTAGCTCTCTTGAGGGTTTTTACCCCAGACCTGCAGTCCAAATCGCTCCCTTTCTTCCGCCCTGGAGGTCATCTGCCACAGGCCCTGCCTCCTGCTACTGCTGTGCCTGCCCCACTGCTGATCCTCTAACTGTGAGCTTCCAATAAACCTTTTCCTCCATAAGCTTCTTTCAATTGGGTTTTCTCCTGCAGTGACAATAGCTGAATAATATACTCTGTGAATTAGTTTTATGCATAGCTGAAGGGGAATGGCTAGGAGTTTTTGAAATTATATTAGAATGTGTATCTACACATGCTTGTGTGTATATATCTTTTGAACTATGAATGGCCAAGTAGAAAAACAAAAATTAGTTCCATTTGAGTATGTGATTCATTCAAAAATAAAAGACCAGTAAGACGCAGATATGAAACGTTTGCAACATAGTGCTTGTCTATAAATTACTCCACATATCCCAATTGAGTTTTATAAAACAACATTTCTGAAAAATGTTACTAGGTGTTTCTAGGCACAGTCCCTTGTCAAAGTGGTATGTTACATGCTCTTCTTGCACATTCCCAGTGCACATCAGCCTATTAAAGATTTCGAGATGCCCCAAGGTATAGAACATGTTTAATCTTTTTAGCTCAGCAATGCTTCCTTGAACAGGGAGTATTTATTGGCTATCTTCTTATTAACAAGAAGACACTGTGTGTTTCTTTCTAAACAGATGGTTGTTTAGTACCAGCTCAGGACAAGCCATGCAGAGGTCAAAGATTTAGCTCATGCTGTCAGAGAGTTTAGGGAGGTAAAGACTGGAGTTATATGTCTTGGGCTGGGGGTAGGCTTAGGGTCTCATGAGAGCACAGAAAGAGTAATTGTACTTATGAAGCCTTCTGTTGTACTGAAGGGTTGGTTTTAGATTAGCCAGGTGATGGCTCAGTTAATGCAGTTTTATTATTCATTCCAGAATCTTTCCTGAGCACCTGTTACAAGCTAGGTATTCTCTAGATGCTGAGGAGTGTGGGGCAGTGCATAGAATGGAGAAGATTGCCTATCTTCATGGAGCAAAAATTTTAGTGGAGAGAGACAAGAAACAAGGCAAATACATAAAAGTACATTTGGTAACACATGGTGATAAGTGCTAAAGAGAAAAATGCAGCAGCCAGAGGAGCAGGGAGGGTATGTGATTATGTGTGTGATTTAGCTAGGGCTGCTAGAGAAAGTCTCACTAAGAAAATGCTGTTTGGCTATAGAGCTGGGTGAGGTGAGTTTGTTAACCATGTGTGTGTCGGGGGCAGAGATGGACCAGGCATAAGGAACAGAACATACAAAGGCTTGGGAAATAGGGATGTACTTGGTATGTTTGGGAAACAGTGAGGAAGCCAGAGTGTGTGAGGGTGGAATGTGGGAGGGAATGGGTTATAGAGGAATTGGCCTGGAGGATAGGTGGAGCAAGACTGAGCAGGACTGTATCAGCCAGTCCATGGCCTTTGGCTTTTATTCTGTTGGATGGCAAGGTATGGAAAGGACTTGAGAATACAAGAGCCAGAACCTGACTGAGTTTTGACAAGATGGCTGTGCTGCTCTGTGGATAATGAACTAAAGGCACTAGGGTGGGTCTAGGTGAACACTGGGAGACCAGTGCCTTGGCAGTTTGGGGAATTCAGCAGAGAAGTGATGTTGACCAGGGTGGTATTTGGGGAGATGGTGCTGAGTGGTCAGATTCTGGGTCTGTTCTGTAGTGATGTGTATCGGGTAGGGTTTACTGGAGAGACAGGGTGGATAGGGGACAAAAGGGGTCAAGGGTGACCCCTGAGGCTGCAGTGTGGACAGCAAGAGGATGGCGTGGGTATTTCTTAAGAAGGGAAGGTGATGGGAGAAGCAGGCTAAGCTAGAGAAATGCAGATTTCTGTTCTGACTATGCAGTTTGAGCTGTTGAGTAGAGTGCACCTCAATAGCATGGAGGCCAGGAAGAGGCTCCCGAAACAGAAATGGGAGGCCAGGTGGTCAGAGCCAGTAGACTGGATGGGACCCAGGCGAATGTTGCCAGGAAAGGGAAGAGCTTGGAATGATTAACACAAAAATCTACTTATGTCAGTAGCCCTTAAAAGCAAAGTTCTTTTTTTTTGGAAAATTTTAATGTACACCTTAATGTGATTCATTCTGACATGATTTTCATTGTGACATTTCCATATATGCATTTTGCTATACATTATTCATATAGGTTCCCCCTTACTTTCTTGTACGCTTCCCCCCCATCCCACCCTCCCCATCAAAGACTTCTCTATCATTTACTTGTCTTTTTATGGTAATATTTTTCTATATATCCTTGGGTTCCAGTTCTGTTTAAGATAGAAACTTTGTTGATGTTTTTGAAACTCTAGGCTTAGTAGCTCAAGTAGGTTTTTATTTTTTCTTTTCCCAAATAGCAAGTTATTTCTTTTTTCCTAGTTAAATAATAGAAAAGCCCAAAACCTTGAGCCCTGGGCTCATGCAAAGACATTTTGTGTCTGGGGCAAGGGAGGAGGCAGCAGAGGAGCTGAGAGGGAGTCAAAAGGTAGGGGCTGGCCAAGCCAAGGGGACAGAGCAGCCTTGGGCCACATGGATGAGATGGCAGAGCTGATCTTTGAAACAAGGTGGTAGTCTGCTGACGGTTTCATAGAGCTAGAGGGCAAAATCATGGTTCAGGAAGGATGGGGAAAGGCCCTTACATAGAATCTCATAACCCCAGCATGGGATCAGAGGTCCTGTGGCCACATTTCTGCCCCCTCTCTGTGCTCTGACCAGAACAAACTGCTTGCAGGCCCTGAGCCCATCCTGCCCTCTCCCACCCTGTCTGAGCCTTTTGTACACTCCCCTCTTTGGTAGAATGATCCCTGACCTGACTCCTCACTCGCTGGCTAGCCAGAGCCAAAGTGCTTTGCCTTCTTTTGTTTTTTTTACAAATCTACTATGATTTCAGTGGTCTTAAGAATGAATGAAGTCCCTCTCACTATCATAAACAGAAAATAACTGACTGGGGAAGCTTTCTCACAGAGGAAAGAGGGCACTGTCTCAGGTCTGGGACGGCACCACTGAACAGACAGACCTACTCATGTGGGTTCCAGCAGCAAGGGCCAAAAGAGGAGCATTGCTCTTGCCCTGGTGTGCTTTTCTTCTAGGAATGTTTAGGTACTCTTTCTCATTTGGGCTATACATCATAGAAAATAAACATATCTCTTATCAGAGAAGTTTAATCCTTGCACACTTGAGTTGTTGTTGTTGTTAGGTGCCATCGAGTCGGTATCCGACTCATAGCGACCCTCATAGGGTTTTCAATGGCTGAGTGCTTCAGGATTGCCTTGGGAGTGGATTGCCAAGCCCTTCTTCCATTTTTGTGGTGCTGGGAATTGAACTCGGGGCCTCAGAGACTGCAGCGCAGCGCTCTACCCACTGAGCTAAATCCCAGCCCGCACACTTGAGCAGGTAGCTATTAAATATTTGTTGAATGAATAAAGGAATGGTGTTGGGCTTTGGAAATTCAACATAAGCAGACACTGATTTCTATCTTATTAAATTTTCAGAAATGCTAAATACATTTTAAGAAAATGGGAATTGGGTTGGGCGCAGTGGCGCACGCCTGTAATCCCAGCAGCTGGGGAGGTGGAGGCAGGAGGATTGCAAGTTCGAGACCAGAGGCAGTCTGCATAATTTAGTGATACCCTGTCTCAAAAAAGTAAAAAGTGGGCTGAGGGTGCAGCCTAGTGGTCCACCACTTGCAGAGCATGCAAGCACAAGGCCCTGGGTTCAACTCCCACTAGCCCCACCCCCCCAAAAAAAAAAAAAGAAAAAGAAAATGGGAGTTATATCTAACACTAAAATATAGAAGTGAGTACCATAGAAAATTTTAACTCAAATTTCAAACTGTGTATCTAGGTTTCCACATATTAATTAGAAGAATTTAATGGTATCGGAAAGGGTCAAGAACAATGTAACATGACTAATGTTTCTGATTGTGAGTGAGGTAAAGTCCTAAATTTAAAGGCCAACATGATTTATTGAGTTATCTTGAGGAATAAAAAAAAACTTTAGTTCCTGGGATCGTATTTATACTTAAAGCATGCAAAATAAGAACTCTCCCCAACCCCACCTGGGCCCCCACAAAGAAGTTGTGTTTAGTGAGAAACAACCTAAGTAACAGTTCATGCTGCAACAAGGGCACCACACTATCTGGGATATTGTGAAGTGCTAAAAGCCTTGATGGGCCACGATACTTTCTTTTTTCACTCACTTGCACAACACCCCACATGCTACAGTGCTGGGCCCTGACGTAGGGGGAGGCCTAGGTAGCAGTTGCTCAGCACAGGGCTCTCCCGTCCCCTTCGCAGGCAAACATGCTGAGGACATATTCGGCGAGCTGTTTCATGAGGCCAATAACTTCTACATCAGAGCAAATTCTCTTCAAGACAGAATTGACCGCCTTGCTGTCAAAGTTACCCAGCTGGACTCCACAGTGGAAGAGGGTAGGTAATTGCATGAGGGTGGTGAGCAAGGCGTGATGGCGACAAGGCTGTAATAATGAATTGCAGTGTAATTGCTGCTTTTTCCTTGGGCTAGTATACTGACATTTATCTTGTCTTTTCCTGGAAGAATAGTGAAGGAAAACCTCACAACACCGAGTTAGTTAGTGTTGAACAGATTCGTTTCTTGTCTACCTCATACACCATTCTCTTGTTTAAAATTCTCTTGTTTAAAATTACAGGTATTGGTTTTAAAGGTTTCTTTAAGTGTATTTAGTATTCAGAGTCTTACTATAGACTACTGGTAGTTATTTTAAAGATACTTTATTATCTAAAAATCACAAAACCACTCCAAAGAAATAATCCACTTAAGAGGGAGGGTCATAGGTACATTGTGCTGCATAGTGAAGGCTTCAGCCCAATACTCCTGTTAGGACTGATGCCTGTGAATAATCTTGATGATTCTGCCAATTAAAAAGTTTATTAACCTTCTCAGCAGTGGCATTTACTGAAAGCTTTAGGGCTTCAGGTTTAAAATCATGTTAATTATCTGATAATCATTTTTATTATATACTCTGAAATTATGGCAGTTTCAACAAAATTTGAATCATTACCAATTCTGTTTTTAAAATTTCACTTTCAGTATTTTTTGAATAGAAGGCTGAGATTAGGCTGGAAAAGTCAGCTAAAAAATTATAAGTTATACCACTTCATGCTTACTTTGAGAAAAATATTTAAGCTGCAAATTATTTTTGCATTTATACAATGCTAGTTAGAATTTTTGTTACTTCAAAAAGATCCCACCATCTGATTTTTGGACTACACACATATAGTAACATTGGTAAAAGTAAACTTTTATTTTAAAAATGTTACTTACGGAATTCATCCCTTACTATTTTAAAAAGATGTTTGTTCATGTTTGAAACTTTTTCAAAGGTCAAAATTAGTATTAATATTATGAATGTTCCTAATTGCTTTTCTAGCCTGCAGCTGTAGCCCTGTGGCATCCGATCCCATCAGATCTTGGAAGCTAAACAGGGTCGGGCCTGGTTAGTACTTGGATAGGAGACCGCCTGGGAACACCAGGTGCTGTAGGCTTGGGAGACAGACCTGGCAACAACTCCCAAGAATCAATCCGCCATTTAAAACCCTATGAACAGCAGAGAAGCACTGATAAAGTGTTTCGCCTATTGTACTTAGGGTTGTTATGAGTCGGATACCAACTTGACGGCACTTAACAACAACAAAATGGCTTTTCTAACAATAAATAGGAAGCTAAAATTTTTTCTATTTTTAATTATATTTTTCAAATTTATTTTTAATCAAAAAGTAAAAATTTTAATAGTTCCTTGGTTCATTTACATAAGGATTTCTTCGCATCTTAAATTAATCATTTACTTTCAACTTGGCATCACAAGTGATTTTTAACTTGGATTTTTCTTTTGTTTTTGTTTTTTGGCTCTTGAAATGCTTATAAACTTTATACTGGAAAAGGTTAATCTATAGATTAAGTTTTATGAAATTTTATAGTATATGTCATATATTTAAAATCCCTTTCCAATCAAGATTTCTCTGGCATGGATGTTAGAGTAGAAGAGACCCTTGCTCAAGAGCTAGGAAGTCTGTGGCCTGACTTCTTTGCTGCAAGGATCTTGGAAATAGTCCTTAATATCCCTGATTCAGCATCAGTGGCCAAGTGGGTGGGTTAGTAGGACTAGTTTGCCACTTTAGATATTTTATGTCAGTGTCAGTGAATTAACAAATGAAATGTAAATGCTGTATAAACCCAAAAATGAACTATACCCAACCTTGATTATCTGACTCCTTAGTGTAGTTTTGTTTCATAGATCTAGCTACTTAATCTATAGGACTATCCACGTTGAAAAATTTTGCCATGTCTCCTTAATGTCAGTGTTATTGTTGTTGTTAGGTGCCATCGAGTCGGTATCCGACTCATAGCGACCCTACATACAACAGGCCAAACACTATGGTCAGTGCTTCTCTGCTGTTCATAGGATTTTCAATGGCAGACTGATTTTTGGGAGGGGATTGCCAGGTCCTTCTCCCAAGCCTCCAGCTTCTGGTGTTCCCAGGCGGTCTCCCATCCAGGTACTAACCAGGCCCGACCCTGCTTAGCTTCCAAGAGCTGACGGGATCGGATACCACAGGGCTACAGCTGCAGGCAAATGTCAGTGTTAGGCAAGCTTTATTACATTTGTGTAATTTTTGCACAATTGTTTTCCATAGGTATTATACTTAAACTGATATTAACTCTTTGAATGAGTTTCCACTCCCCCCACCCCACAAGGATACCAAAATGTATGTATAACTATATTCCTGTGTGGTATCTAAGAAATGCTATTGAAATAAAGAATGGTGCTTTACTGTTGGGTTCAATGAAATAATTAGACTTCTACAATAGAAGAAAAGCTATGATTTGACCTCATTTCATTCATAGAGAAAATTGTTAGGTCTTAGGGAGAAGGGGAGGGCATTCTATTTAGGCATGGTTTTAATGAACAATAATGGCTCTTGGGTTTTCCAGGAGATGCTTACAATCATTAGAATTATGAGTCAAATGATACTTATTTTTAAACAGTTAAAAATATTTCTGTGTAACTCAACTTGGGGAACTTTTCTCTAAATAGTGTCACTACAGGATATCAACATGAAAAAAGCTTTCAAAAGTTCCACTGTCCAAGACCAGCAGGTGGTTTCAAAGAACAGCATCCCCAATCCTGTTGCTGACATCTATAACCAGAGTGATAAACCACCACCTCTGAATATCCTGACACCCTACAGGTATGTCTCCCTGCATCCCTAGAACCTTTTCAGTGGAGGCGGATGAGAGATGGGCAGAGCTGGAAGTGTGCCAATGCACTGGTTAGCAACACCCTTATAATGGCTTGTTTGAGTGAAAAAATTATTTCGGTCTTTGAAAATAATAATTGCAGTCATTGGTACAGAATTATTAAAGTTTTAGTAATTTCAAGATATAAGATCCATTTATCAGGAGAAGTGTGAGCTCTAGTTTTAGTTCTCAGATGTAGATATCTTCAGTGGAAGTAAGCATGTTACATAATAATATTGCATGTGGTTATGTTCTTTATACTTGAAGTTAACTGAAAAGAAATGGCACAATTCATTTTATAATGCAGCAAAATACCTGTCTTAGCACTCCAGCTCTGTAGAGACATTAGTTGTTCGATTTAGAAAAATGTACACTGCAGCATTATGGATTTTTAAGAGTGAAAATAGTTACTAAATTAACCTTCTGTTATTGTTAAAGTTGTAGGACACACTGTCAGGACCAAATTTCCAAGAAAAAGGATAGAAAATATGTAATAGGAAACTATGAAGAGGCAGCCTACTTAGGCTTTGTTAAATACCGTTCCTGCCTCCATTCACCAAAGTGCTTTCTCCCCTTCCCTCTGCAACTGCCCTCCTGTCTCCTTTTCTCCTACTGTCTCCTTGCCCACCCCCACCCCCACTATGGAAGGTCTTGTCTCTCTGCCTGTCTTTGCTCCTGCTGTCGAGCCTACTTCTACGCTGAGCTCAGGTGACTGTGGCAGGCGGCCCTCACTGCCCAGGGTCAGTGTTGCAGCCAGGGCTCCCGAGGACTGTGCAGATTCCTGAGAGTTCTCTGCCTCTGCAACTGCCATCTTGATATTCCTGCCCCAGGCTTTGGTGGTCCTCAGGGAGGGCCAAGGGTTTATTTCTGTCCGATTTCCTGTCCTTCCACCAGATCCACAAGGAGAGGATCAGAGGTCCCCTTCATTGCAGCTCTGCCAGGAAAGGGGAGTTCAAACTGTGACCCTTTCTTTCTGACCAACAGTGTCTCAAATAAGGGTGAGAGACTCTGGAAACTGATGGGGGTAGGGACACATGCCTCTCCTTTTGATGGAATAAGTGTCCTGTTCTGGAGATTATAGAGCACACATTTAAAAAAATTAATGCTATGTGTGAATAGAAACATCACTATCACCCTCGTGTTTTCACTTGTGACAGCTTTCGCTTGATGGATGTTTTTTATGGGGAATTTCAGTTTTCCTTAGCGCTGGGAGCCTCAAGGCACACACTATAGCATGATGGCTTGCTGGTTAAAATTTTCTTACCTGGGGTTACTAGGAAAGCTCCCTAAAAGTTCTGTGTTAAAGGAAAAAAAATCCAGAAAACCCAGCGAACCACTTACATTTGATCAATCAAGATCATGATTAAATATTTGTGGTGATTAAAAATTTTAATTTCATGAAGTGATTTGACTTTTACATATCTTGTGGAAAATAAAACGTGTCTTTGATGTTTTAATAATATGTTTAAGAATAAAATTGCCAGCCAAAATCTGTTTTTTGTTTGTGCAACAATAGTTGTGTTCATGAAACAAACTTTTGTGTTTGAACTTAAATATCATATTGTCACAGTGCTGAAAAGCTAAATGGTTAAATATGATAAATACAGGACATGGCTGCCTATAGTACTATGTCAAGATTAAATTTATTTCAGTGAATTTCTGCCTTCATTAGAATATTCCACTTTTAAAGAAAAAAATGTGCATTTTATACATGGTAAGCTTTTCAGCAAGTTCCACCCTCAGTTTTTCTATATGTATACCTACAGTCAAGGCCTTAGCGTAAGGAAAACGAATTCTCCTTTTTTGCAATAATGTTATTAATAAAATCTCTAACAGTGTATGTTGCTTCCAAATTAAGAAACTAGAAAAAGAAAGGGGAGACGTTAGACAGTCCTAGTTTAACCTGTAGAGTAGGTTGCACTAGTTTGTTAGTAATTTTCCAACACAGTGACTAGAAAAGCTGCCCTATGAATCTGGGCCTTAGTGTTCAATGATGAGGAGCAGCTAATAGGAGATGCCGTGGCCAGGACTTTGAGGCTAGGCTCCCTTCCTTTCTTTTCCTCCTGGGGTAACTTCTTTTTCTTCCTATCTGTATTCATTTAACTGATTTTTCTCCTCCTGTAGGTTTCAAATCACTTACTAAAATACTAACATGAAGTGTCAGTGTTCTGCTTGCTCTTTAAGGTGGTCTACAGGCCACATTTCTAAACATTAATAGAATAGTATGTTTGCATCAAGATCATTTTGAGCACTACTTTTAACTTTGGGTTCACAGTGGCTGCATTATTATTGGTTATATGATAAATTGATAAATGATTAATTTATATAAGAACATTTTTTAGACCACAGTAATGGTAGTAGTACTTGCAACTGAAGAGGCCACGAGTGAATGAAATTTCTTTGAAAATACCCTCTTTGTCACTGTGCTGCCTGATCACTTCTGTACTTTTATACTCCATGGACATTTTACTCCCATGTTGTTTCCTAATTGAACTGATCAATGTTAGGCAAATCTGACTGAGAAAAAGGGGCAAAGCACTTGGTAGTTTTTATCATAATAATGTTGAAGCTCCCAAGTAGAAGTGAATACATCTATACTAAGAATCCGTCTATCTCTGTGCACAGCCCTTATTGGAATAAGCAAAAGATTTCCTTCAGTGATCGAGCTATTGAAACTTGCTGTTAATAAGCTATATGTGAATTTTTCAGGGCAAATTTATATATTTAATTCTAAGTTTTCAAGAATATTTAATTATTGTAGAACTAGTAGTTTGTGCATGTTTCTGCATTTTTTCCAAATAAGGAAATATAGGGAAATAATAATGGATAGGATAGTTAAGATGCCCTATATAGATGTTACAGTCCCATGAGTTAAAATTAAATTAATACTGATTCCCAGATCAAAGTGTCTAACGGTCTTTTTTTACCCAACTTGTAATACACTGACTCATAGAGATGATAAGAAGGATGGGCTGAAGTTCTACACTGATCCTTCCTATTTCTTTGACCTCTGGAAAGAAAAAATGCTACAGGACACAGAAGACAAAAGGAAAGAGAAACGTCGTCAGAAGGTAAATAATTCCAGCATGGGAAGTTTGCATATCAGTGTGCACATGGGATTCTTGTCTGGAAATACAGCATTAACTTCTTAATTCAAATAGTGAAAGTATTTGATTTACTTCTCAAGTTTTTTTTAGAAGTCAAGCTTTTCACATGAAGATCCTAACAATTCAATCTAACTCAGTAATACTATTTTTCAATAAGTACTCTCCAATTTGCTCACCAATACTTGCTTTGCTTTTACAAAAGTAGTAGCTAAAATTTCAGTTTTATTTTTAACCATGTTTTATAACTTCTGTTCCCTCAAATTTTCATAAAGCAGTCAACATTCCATATCAGAAATCAGGACATGCTTTTATCTTGTTAACCTTCTCATTTGTTGGGTTGTTACCTTGCTGTAATCGAGACCTTGGTGAGATGTTTGTAGTGGGTTAAGAATTGTGTGTCATCTGTGCATTCAGGCATAGTAGTTCCTCAAAAGTGAATCTCCCTTTTTAGGGTAGTGGTGGTGGTTGTTAGGTGCCATTGAGTCGGTATCCGACTCATAGCGACCCTCATAGGGTTTTCAATGGCAGACTGTTTTGGGATTGCCTTGGGAGTGGATTGCCAGGTCCTTCTCCCATTTTTGTGGTGCTGGGAATTGAACTCAGGACCTCAGAGACTGTAGCACAGTGCTCTACCAACTGAGCTAAATCCCAGCCCAGGGTAGGGTAGTGGTAGACAAGAGAATTATAAGTCTGAAGGTTGAGAAATATGTATCTTAGAGGCAGTCTTGGAAGGATAAGCTGACTCTGTCTGGGTTAAGGGAGTTTTGCTCTGAAAATTCCCCATTTAGGGTCTAGAATTTAGACTTAGGCCACGGAAAAATGTTATTCTAAAAGGGCAAATATTTGCTAATATTTTTATATGTAAACTGTGTTTTAAAACAACCACCAGCTTGCTTGACAAATATCAGAGTGCATTAGTGGAGAAGTTTTAGCACTTGTTGGGTTGGTCTTAAGATTTTGAAGCATTTGGGTATATTGGCCCAGTAGATGTGAGAGTTTAGGATGGAGAAGAATTTGAAATTTGAAAACTAGATTTAAGAAAGACTAGGGTGTAGCTCAGTGGGAGAGTGCTTGCCTGGCAAGTGCAAGGCCCTGGGTTCAGTCGACCAGAGGAAAAAGAAAAGAAAAAAAGGAAAGGGGGAACATAAGGTATTACCACTGGATTCCAGGAAAGAATTCAAAAGATGTGGATTACTTACACTCTCTTCTAATGCTCATGTTTTAGGAAGATTTGACTAGGAAATCTTGGAAGAACTGCTGAGTTTTAGCAAAGAATAAATGGAAGAGAAACATATTTAAAGCCATGCTTGTCTTAATCCCCGTACCTTTCATAGTAACAGGCCAAAACCCAGGATTTTCAAGAGTATCTTCCCTTAAAGCTTTCTGTTCTTTTAAAAGGCCTTGGGTTTCTCTTCTTAGTAGTCCTTTCGGCAAGATTATTGGATTTTTTTTGGCCACTGTCCTTTTGAATACAAAATCTTTTATGTATGATTATTGTGTCTTCAAACTCACTTGTCATTTCCTCAACTGTTTTGTCTCATTACATATTCCTCAAACACATAAAACTCTGTTCAGAATTTCTCATTCATTCATTTATACAATTGTTCTTTGTTGAATGCCTTCTAAGTGCTGGATAAGCAGTGATGAAAAAACAGGACTGTTACCCACATGGAGAGGAGAGTGCAGTGAGGAGCACAAGCCTGAAATAGTTGTGCAGCCCTTGGGAACTCAGAAAGAGAGCCAAGCGTTTGGCCATGTCAGTACAAGTTGGCTTCCTGGAGGAATCCAAAATGAGGCCTTTGGTTCCTAAGATGTGAATCTCCCAAGTCACATTCAGTTTGTAGTTGACAAATCTAAAGAAAAAAAAAAAATCTAAAGAAAAAAAAGCCATTGTATTTGAACTTTTAAGTTTCCTTTAGTTTGATGCTTTAAAAACCTTCAAAAAATGCAGATAAGTCTGAAGTTTTCAGTGTATGATTAGTGTTGTCAGGTGTTATGCACAGGAAAAGCACAGGCAGGTAACATGGCTTGGCAGGGTCAGTGAACCTGCAGAGGGGTGTCAGGGATAGCCTTCATGAGAAGGTATCACACAGCAGAGGCCTAAGAGCAGACAGCACAGCAGAGTAACGGTGTGTGACGTGGGGTGGTGAAAGGGCAGGTGGTAGATGAGGTGGGTGGGCTCTGGAGTCGAGGGGCCTTCTAGGTAGAAATAACAAAGAGCATCCTGGGGTATGAAACAGTGTGGCATAGTCTAGGAATTTTAATATAGGCCAGTGTAGCTGGAATACAGATTCATTATTGTTAATATTTTGTGATAATTGGGTTGCATGTGTATGTATCCATCTAGCGAGCATGTTACTAGGTAGAATCAGAGGCTGAGCCATTCTAAAGAAAGTAATACAATCCTTAAATATGCCTGTGTACATCTTTTGAAAAGTAAGAGCAATTGTTAATTACCTTAACATTGACTCTTAGTCAGGATGCATATTGAAATCACATTGAAATTTCCTTTCCACTTTCTTCCTTTTGGGTTTTAAAAGTATGCAAATAATATGTGCTGAACTGACTTTGAAGGAAATAAGCATATGTCCCTCCTTGGGACATACACTGTTCTCAGTTTGGTGTGCATCTTTTCAGACCTTTCAAGCCTCCATAAATCCATGCATAGACATTTATACACATGAAATCATACTACACATGAAATTATACACACAGACATTATTAAAGATATTTTATTCCTAATATTTGTATAGTATTCTCAAATATATATGCTTCATAAATTATTAACTCATTACTGTTAGCAAATATAGGTTGGTTCTAAATTGTTACTGATAGAATACAGCAGTAGATATTCCTGCACTCCTGCAGATAGTTTTTTTATGATAAATTTTTAGAAGTTAAATTTCTATTAACAAAGAGAATGTGGGGTTTAAATTTTGAAAGATCCTATCATATTGGCCCTGGCCCATGAAAGACTGAAGAACTAGTTTATACTCCTTACAGGCCTCCCCAAGCCTCAAATATTATTTTGCTTGATGAGTGCCCCATCTCATCTGTATTACACATCTCTCCATATCCTTATTAGCAATTTCTGTATCTTCTCTGAATTTCATATCCAAACCCTTTGCCAGTCCAGTACCCCCGAGTACCTCTGCTAACAGTCCAGTTCTCCATCTCACTCCAGCCTCTAGCCATCTGCCATCTTTTCACCTAGGCCACCTTAATAGTTGCTAACTGCTGTCACTTTCTCTTTTAATCTGTTCTCCACAACCCAGAGGGGTCTTTTCAGAGGCCCTCTCTCCATGTCAGTCCCTAACTAGTCATTCCTTAAGGGTTTCCCAGATTTTTAGCATGGTCTTCAAGGATTTGCCTGCCTCTCAGATCTTGGGCCATTTGCCCCACTGTACCATTCACCTTCTTTTATTTCTCCTAATGTGATGTTGTCCCTGTCCCTCAGAGCCGTGGTACATTCTGTCCTCTCCTCTTGACATGCAGTGACGCATCCCCTCTGCAGGATTAATGCCTCTGTATGCTATAGATCTGGTCTCTAAGTTGCTACAGGACACCTCCCTGACTTCCAGACTAGGTAGTGTTTGATATCTATATAAAACATACAAATATCTGTACATATAAAGTGTAAGTATATAACTGTACAATATTTATATATAACATATATTTATGTACAATCTATATCATAATGTATTCTCATTTCTACTTTAGCACATCCTATAATAACACACTTATTTATGTTGTCTTATAGGCTTCCCCTGCTAGGCTGCAAGCTCCATGGGGGCAGAGACCATGTCTTTGTTTGCCATTTTTGTTGTCAGTGCCTGGCATGGTGCCTGGAATGTAGTCAGCTGTAGAAACTCATGCTTGAGGCATGGTGTGGATTTGACCATGTGCCAGCATTTGCTGAGTGTATGTTTTATATAAAAAATTTTGAGGTCCTTGGGGCACGGCTGGGGAAGCGGAGGCAGGAGGATTGCAAGTTCGAGACCAGAGGCAGTCTGTGTAACTTAGCAAAACCCTGTCTCAAAAAAGTAAAAAATGGGCTGAGGGTGCAGCCCAGTGGCCCAGCACTTGCAGAGCATGTAAGCGCGAGGCCCTGGGTTCAACCCCCAGTACCACAAAAAAAATAAATAAATAAAAATAAAAAAATTGATGTCTATAAGAGGGGAGTGTAGAAAGTAAGGGCATATAGTTCTAAGCCTTAATCATATAAGGGATGCAGGAAGTATGTATAGGTGGACATAGAAATAACTGTCTTCATCTCTGAAGAGCACCTGTGTAGGACCTCAGTGTGCATTGCACACATTTTGGCTGGCAAGTAGGGCTGGAACAAGAAGGGCTCTGTATGTGGGCAGGTAAGTTTGATCTTGTTTTGTGTTAAGCTAGTTTCAGGGTTAAAATATCCCATAATAGTCTTTAAGAAATTGGAACACTTTGAATTGTTTTCTTTGAAAGATGATTATATTTTACCAAGTTGGGCAAAATTGTGTGGTCATGGGAAATGATATCTCTCTGAGGCATTGCCAGGCATTTCACAGATGTAATATGGGTCTAAAAGGTCCAGCACATGTAAAACAGGCTACAGGCCTCACAGAGTGTGAGTTCTTTCCCAGAAATGAAGGTAAGCAAATCTTGCATGAGCAGCATAGTAGCTTTTTGTTTATTTAGAGAGCTAGGTGTCAGTTATTGTGTGCTGGGTCAGAGGGGTATGCTGCCTTAGGATTTTCTTAACAGTAGAGTAATCAAAATGTGACTGTCTGTCATGTGTGTATCAGCCTTGTTTCCTGTGCATTGTTAACTGCATTTAACCTGCTGTTTTCCTCTCCCTTCTGTCTTGGCATGCTTTCTTTCTTTTCCTGGACATCAGGAGCAAAAACGTATAGATGGCACCACTCGTGAGGTGAAAAAGGTTAGAAAAGCCAGAAACAGGCGCCAGGAGTGGAATATGATGGCATATGACAAAGAGCTTAGACCCGACAACAGGTTGTCTCAGAGTGTGCACCACGGCGCGTCTTCCGAGGGATCCCTGTCCCCAGACACTAGGTGTGTGTGCGTGTGTGTGTGTGTGTGTGTGTTGTAGCTGCTTCTGCATGACTGGCCGCTGTAAACCACCTGGTTTTATTTTAAGTTGGAAATGCACCAGCAGCTTTGGGTTTATGTGTCCCACAATACGTTTCAAAATTCTTCTAAAAAATTATTAATATATATTTTGATTGCTTTCTAATGTTTTATCTTTCTGATGTAAATTTATTGTTCAGTTAACCTAGAAGTAATGTTTTAACATTAATTCTGAATTTGGAGTAACTGCCAGTAACTTCAGTTTTACTTTAATAATCCTTTCTCTTTAGTTTAGAATTTTTGAATTCCTTTACTACTCATTATCTAAAAATGATTAGTAGGTGGCGATTACTATGACCAAAGAAGATTGTTGTTCTTTTCGATAATCCTTTGAAAAAGTTATGAACAAATGGCATTGATGTCTTACTTTTAATGACTAATTTTATGTATTCTCATTTCAGAAGAACAATTCTGGCAGAGTTTACTTTAAAAATTTGTTGGCAACTAAATACAAATATTTCTTGCAGGTGTGAATGATGTCACTAAGTCATATTTTCCACAAAAGAGATTTATTGGACAACAAGAACTGACCAGTTACTTTTAACTTTTGTCTTAATTTCCTGCTTCTGCTTTTATAAAGGTGTGGTCTTCCACTTACACAAACTCTCAACATCTTCAGTGTTTAAAAATTTGAATAGAAGATTCTTTTGTGATCCAAGAACCTTTCAAAAATAGCAGCAACCTGGACCTTATGTTTCTTCTCTGTCCTCCTTGTTCTGTGTTCTTTTTACCTTTATAACTTCAGCATTTAGCAGAGACTCTCATACAGAAGATGCTGGTGGGTATTTGCTGGGAGGTGCGTTTGGCCCATAGTGTTCTACCTGCACAGGCCTGTGGGTACTGCCATGGTGGGAAGCTAGCTCTAGGTGATTTTTCTGTGCATCTGTTACCTGTTAAAATGTTAGAAAACTGTGGAGCTTTGATTCGGTTTCATCTTCACGTTTGAGTTTTAGTGTCATTTAATTGATTTATTTATTTATTTTTCCATCTGTTTCTTTTTTTCCTTTTTTTTTTTTTTTT
>VMDO01012091.1:0-63682 GCA_007922755.1 Pedetes capensis | reverse complement strand
AAAGCAAAGATGTCACGTTGAAGACGAAGGTGCGTCTGACTCATGCCATGGTATTTTCAGTGGCATCATATGGTTGTGAAAGCTGGACATTGAACAAGAGAGACAGAAAAAGAATTGATGCTTTTGAATTGTGGTGCTGGAGACATCTATTGAATGTACCATGGACTGCCAAAAGAATCAACAAATCTGTCCTAGAAGAAGTATAACCAGAGTGCTCCTTGGAAGCAAAAATGGCCAAATTGTGTCTTACATATTTCGGACATGTAGTCAGGAGAGAACAATCCCTGGAGAAGGACATCATGTTTGGGAGAGTGGCAGGTCAACACAAAAGAGGAAAACCCTCCACCAGATGGATTGACACAGTGTCTGCAACAATGGGCTTAAACATAAATAAGATCATTTGCCTGGCACAGAATCGGCAAGTGTTTGACCGTGGTGTTATTGGGAGGCAGTGAAGCCTTTCAGATATGGAGCCAAATGGGAAGAAATTATATTTTGAGGCATGCCGTTTAAGGAAATATTAGAACCCCTGGTTCCTTCCTGTCTCCGTTTTTGCTTCCTGGCTGCCATGAAGTGAGCAGCTTCCTCTGCCCATACTCCCTGTCATGAAATACTGCCTTGCTGTAGGCCCAAAGGCAACTGTACTAAGTGAACATTGATTGAAACCTCTGAAACTTTGAGCCAAAACAAACCTTTCATACTGTTTAGTTGGTTATCTCAGGTATTTTGTTAGAGTAACAGAAAGCTGACTAACATAACAATTCTACCTTGTCCTTTAGAAACAATTTTTGTTTTTGCATTTTCCCCATTGTTGATTGACTTAACCAGGTCTATCTTCTCCTTTGCCATTTCAGCAGTACTTATCATCAGTGAACATTCATTGAGTTTGTTCAAGGCAATGTTCTAAGTAGGAGAGAGACAAAAAGGTAAATATTTTTGTGGACACCACATCTGTTGCAATGTTTTTCTTGTTGGTTTAATATCAGTTGTGTCACTGTTTCAGATCTCTTGAATGTCTTTATTTTGTCTTGTAGTTTTTTTATAGTTTTCCTATCTTCTTCACATCTGATACTTTAATCATTTCATGAACCTACTTATGAAACTGTACATAACTCATCTTAAGTTTCTTTTTAATAATCATAATAAATACCAACTTATTTCACCCCCATTCACTTTTTTCCCCATTTCTCTGCTTTTGATCCCTCTCTTTTCTGTGCACTTTCCAACTGTCCTGACACATGTGATAATCTCTTTAAATCATGTGAAGATTTGTTTTTATATGTTGTTTTTAAAACATTCCTCCTTCTCCATTTTAATTTTTTAAACCCAAAATTTTTTTATAAAGTTTATTTTATTTTTGACATGTAATTGACTCATCAAAGAAAGGTTAATCTGAATGATCAAAGGGTGTTAATTTGTGGGTTAAAATGTGTTAAACAATTGATATGAAGTCTGTTTAAGTCAATTAGAGAGCATAATGAAGATGTTTCCAGGGTGTTATGGAACCTTTTGAAGTTAGTTTGGAAATCACTACGGTATATTAACTACAGTACCTGGCTTAATAAGCTATTCAGGTTTGTAAATTTGTATGGATTCTATTAGATATGAATAGATGTACATGTTTTGAAGAAGTTTGACTATATTAATAAGACTCTTCTCTTTCATTCTGGGCAGTTAAATTCATGATTTAATTGATCATTAACAAAATGGAAAACATAATAACATTATCTTTGTTACTCATATATTTTCTAAAATAAAATGCATCTGCACTGTATAATTAACAAAACGTTTCTGGATTTTGTTTCCTTATATGTCTCTTTTTTGAAATTAATTTAATTAAATATAGAATTAATAAAAATATCAAATTTGGTATGGTCATTTAAAGAAATGATGTTTTCCCTGGTAAAATTACTAAAGTAAAATGAGACATTTTGGTATTGATTGGTGTCTTCAAAAATTTCAAATAATTAATGTGATTATGTTCAATTTCAGTACTTGATTATTATTTTATGGAATGATAGTATTAAGATGAATTAAGCATTATAATTCCAATAGCTCAAATACACAAAAATATGAAGTTAAGAATCACATTTTAAAAATATTTTTCACTTAGCATTAGGATTACTGTTGTACTAGATTTTATTGCTTGTGTCAGTTTACAAGTAATAAATACATTTAGCATTTCAGCTTCTTGCAACCTTTCAGTTTAATTATTTAAAAACGGATAAAAAGTAAGTCTTATATGCTAAAGAGATTTTTACAATGATAGATTGAATGCCAAAATAATGAAAGCACACAGCTTAAAAAATATACTGAAGAATAGATATTTTCTGATGAATTTCCAAAAAATATCATATTTTAAAAATATTTTAAGCAATTCATAATATTACATAGTATTGCTTTTTAATCTGCTGTAGAAGCACCATGAATATAGTCTTTTGTAGCTCATTAGCAATTTCTTTAATGAGTTTTTTGGTGTGATAGATAGCTAAAGTAACAGACAAATGACAGATTGTTTGCCTTTAATGATTTCCCTGTTTCAAGCCCATTACAAAGCAATTAGAAATCTGACAGCATTTTCACTCTGCATTACTGATCATCTAAAGTGATGAGGAATGAGAGGTGATGAATATTAATTGTATATTTTCATATGATTATCATAAATTATTACCTTGTCTGATATGCTGCAGGTGAAGCAAGAGCATTAGTAAAGGAAGATATATTAATTTGAAAGACTATATGGTTTAAAAAAAAATAGTTGTTTGCAGTGTGAATCCTGGTCAGTAATGTTAGTCTCTATGAATATTTGTCTGTGAATATTGAATTAGTTATTTTTAGTTTCTTTATGTGTTTGGAGCAATTAAATAAATTTTATTTGAACACAAATAAGGAAAGAATTATTCCATAATACCATATGGATATATGTACTTAAGTTCTAAATTTTAAAAATCTAAATTGAAAGAGCGATATCAATGAATTTTGTTGGTATGTATAATATATATACATATATATATATATATATATACACACACACACATATATAACCAGATATATCAATACAGAGAAAGGAACACTTAGAAATAGAGCTTATGTTAATCTTAAATAAAAGTCAGATAATTCTGCAGAATAGATGGAAAGATAAGAAAATATAACCAAATATAGAATGATTTTTTTAGGTCATCTGTAGTAGTACTTTTGGTCTTGTTTTTGCTGTTAGGTGTTGTCGAGTTGAATCTGACTTATAGGGACCCTCCATACAAGAGAATGAAATTCCCCAACACTGTGCCATTCACAAGATCTTTTTTATGTTTGATCCCATTGTTGCAGACACTGAGTCAATCCATCTAGTTGAGGGTTTCCCTTTTTGGTAGACCTGCACTTTCCCAAACATGATGTCCTTTCCCAGGGACTGGTCCATCCTGATAGCGTGTCCAAAATACGTAAGATACAGTCTAGTCATTCTTGCTTCCAAGGAGTACTCTGGTTGCACTTCTTCTAGGAAAGATCTGTTGGTTCTTTGGACAGTTCATGGTATATTGAATATTCGTCTCCAGCACCATAATTCAAAAGAATCAGTTCTTCTCCTGTCTCCCTTATTCGATGTCCAGCTTTCACAACTATATGATACGACTGAAAATACCATGGCATGTGTCAGGCACACCTTCATCTTCAATGTGACATTTTTGCAATACTTTAAAATGTCTTTTGCAAAAGGTTTCCCCAATGCAATGTCTCTTTTGATTTCTTGGTTGCTGCTTCTATGGATGTTGATTGTAGAACCAAATAAAACAAAATCTTGGACTTCAATCTTTTCTCCATTTATCTTGAAATTGCTTACTTCCCCAGTTGTAAGAAAGTTGTTTTGTATGTTGAAATGCAATCCATACTGAAGGCTATGTTCTTTGATCTTCCTCAGTAAATGTTGCAAATTTTCTTCACTTTGAGCAAGCAGAATTCTGTCATCTGCATAATGCAGGGTATTAATGAGTTCTCCTCCAACCTTGATGCTATGCTCTTCTTCAAAAAGCCCAGTTTCTTGGGTTACTTGCTCAGCATAGAGATTGAAGCGGTAAAGTAAAAAGATACACCCCTGATGCACACCTTTCCTGACTTTAAACCAAACAGTGTTTCCTTGTTCTTTGAATGACTGCCTCCTTATTGGGGTTCAGCTCAGGCCCAGCAGAGGTCAGAGCCTTGCCCTGACACTGAATGGATATTGGGAACCCACAGGTCCAGATTGGTGTGGTGGCCAGAGGTGCCAAAGAAGGACTTTGGGAGACCTTCTGTGGGAAAGAGGAGAGGGAAAGTTTACTGGGTTGCTCTCCAAGTGAGGGGCAACCAGCAAGCAGCCCCTGTCAAGTGCTGGCTCACTGATGCTACAGCTCAGCCTTAAAGATATGGCTACAAGCAGTTGATGTTCCACAGGGCTGGAGGTCCGGTGGTCTTGACTCTTGCAGCTCGCCTTCTCTGCCTCCCTCCTTCCCAAGGATGGGAGGAATTGGGAGGCTCTTTGTGACTTGCTTGTAGCTTTCGGCACTTCGAGGCCCCTGGTCTTGACACATTGGCTTGTTAGATAATATCCCACAGGATTGAGGAGCGCTGGATTGAGGTGATGGGGTCTGGACAGCAGTTGAAGGATGGAGAACAATGAAGGGGGTCAAATGGGTCCCAGGAGCCCACTTACATAGGCTCCTGGAAGGGGGTGTGTACCAGGAATAGCCAATGAGGGCACATTCCTGACAGGTATGGCAGGTAAACTGTCATACCTGCCAGGTAGGGGCAGTTATTTAAATGGGGTGATTTGGGGGTACAATGGGAATTGTTAGGTAAGGTGGGTAAGGGTCCAATCAGGGTACGTTAGGAGCCAATCAGGGGGCTAGGGGTAGCCAATCAAAGTAGAGGTGGTTGAGGCTGGGTCAGGCTGGTCATGGGCCATTTTTGCTCACTCTATGGGAGGGTTGCTGGGATTTAGCTCAGTTGGTAGAGTGCTGCACTGCAGTCTCTGGGGTCCCGAGTTCAATTCCCAGCACCACAAAAATGGGAGAAGGACCTGGCAATCCACTCCCAAGGCAATCCCGAAACAGTCAGCCATTGAAAACCCTATGAGGGTCACTATGAGTCGGATACCGACTCAATGGCACCTAACAACAACAACAACAACATGGGAGGGGTAGGAGTGAGTGAGTGGAATGTGGCTCTGGGGTCATCTAGATGTCAGTCCCTCAGGCTAGTTTGAGGGACCCTGGTTATGAGGTGCATTTAAAAAATCCCCAACACCTCCTGGTCCATGGATAGAGTTGTCAATGATTACAATTAAGTGCTCTGGTGTTCCTAGTCTTTGCAGTATTATCCATAGTTTGTTGTGATCCACACAGTTAAATACTTTTGCATAGTCAATATCAAACAGATATCTTTTTTATATTCTCTGCTTATGGCCAGTGTCCATCTGATGTCAGCAATGATGTCCCTCATTCCATGCCCTCTTCTGAATCCTGCTTGATTTTCCAGCAGTTAACAGTTAATATACTGCTGCAATCGCTTTTGAGTGATCTTTAGCAAAATTTTGCTTGTGTGAGATGTTAATCATATAATTCAATATTTTTCACATTTGTTTGGATCCTCTTTTTTTTGGGAATAGGTATAAATGTGGATCTGTTCTGGTTGTTGGCCAAGTAGCTTTCTTCCAAATCTCGTGACATTAACAAGTGAGCACCTCCAGTGCTGTGTCTGTTTCCTTTTTTCTGCTGTTGTTGTTTTCTGCTATTCATGGGGGTTTCATTGGCTACTCATTTCAGGAGTGGGCTGCCATATCTTTCTCCCTACTTTGTCTTAGGCTAGAAGCTCAGCTGAAACCTGTCCATCATGGGTGACCCTATAATACCAGTGGCATAGCTTCCAGTATCACAGCAACACGCAAGCCCCTCACAGTACAGAAAACTGACAGACAAATGAGGGCCTTTTGGTCTTAGTCCAGAATATATCCTGTTTCTCTAACTTTTTGCTTTAAGTAGATGAAGGTATTCTTGTCATCAGGCTGTGGATATTATTGTTACTTAGTTCTTACCTTAGACTTGGGGCAAATGTTGGTCCAGAAGGCAGAAAATAGGGATTAGTATAATGAGAACTGACAAACCTAAAAGCATTTGAAATGATTAGAAATATATTTGGATCAATTTTACCAGAGTAAATTAGTTTATATTTTTGTGTCTCTCTAATGCTAGATGTTGGTAATCCATACATACTGAATAGAGTTGAATTTCATTGTAGTAATGGGGTCATGTCTTGATTCAATATCATCTTTTTGACCCTTCTACTATGGTTTGCTTTGTGGAATACTATCCTTTACAGATCTTTGTCATCTTGGATCCATCTTAATTTATGAAAAATGCCATAATCTATATGATAATGATTATAAACCAATAAAATCAATTTTTGATGTATTGCTTAGAAACAATTCTTATTTTATATTTAATTATATGGATTCTCATTTTATATATAGTAAAAGTAAAAGTAATAAGTCTTCCCAAATGAACTTTTGCTGCTCTGGAAGGTTGAGGTGAGCTCTCTCATATTCATTACATATTTATTCAGAGAAAAGTCAGATATTATAATGAAAATAAAATTATCAGTAGAATCAATTGATTCTCTAGCATTTAGAGTCCCAATTTAATCTTTTTACTGGTTAAGCTTTTCAAGGATATAATTTACTCTTATGTCTAATGACTTCCTAAGATTTTGCTCTATAGGAATCATCTTTACAGAATATATTCAACCTCCATATCTTATAGAATCAGAATGGCATTTTCCAATGCCTTCAACTCCTTTTGCCTGGTGTTCATTACCCCAGTTTTAGTGCAGATGTTTAAGTTGATTCTTTCTAATGTCCCACCAATTTTCTTTTGTTGCTCTTTCTACTTATAACATACCACTATATTAATTTTTGCTACTATAATGAAATACCCTAGGCTGGATAACTTTATAAAGAAAAAAGATTCAATTTACCTTATGGTTCTGGTGATTCAAGGGTGTGGTGCCAGTATTAGCTTGGCTCTAATGAAGGTCTCATGGCAGGTGGCACCACAATGGTGGGAGTTTGTAATAGAGCAAGAGATCATATCACCAGGCAGGAAGTCAGAGAGTAATTTGGGGGCCAAACTCAGGCTTTTATAAAACTTGCTCTTGTGAGAACTTACTTACGGGCCCCATAAAACTACATTAATCCTTTCTGAATGTGTGTCCCCCTTGTCCTAAGGACCTCTCACCAGACCCCACTTCTTAAATGTTCTACATTACCTCCCAACACTGCTACTTTGAAGACCCAGCTTCTGACACAAGAATCTGTTAGGGACAAACCACATGCAAACCATAGCAACCACCAACCAATATACCTGCCTGACTTTTGGCCAAAATCTCAATTCTTTCTTTAGAGGAATTGGTTTGGAAAACTTACATATTTTTCCTGTGACAGAAAACAGGTATCCATACCTCAATCACAGGAACCTAGAGTATGTAACCAAGACAGTAAGTCAACAGCTGAGGAAACAAACATCCCTAAATTGTAAGTTGTAAATAGATGCCTCTTCTTTGATACCAAATAGTCTCTGTAATATACTCTACCATATCTAAAAATTCTTTTGTGGACAGTGCAGGAAGCATACCTAAATACAAATATATAGACTTATTTTTATAATTAACAAGCAGCTTCACATTTTGTGTCATTTCATTTGATCCTTATACCATTCCTATAAGGTAGGTAAGACATACTGTTATCAAACACATAAAGAATAATACTGGGAAGGAACAGAGTCAATATTCAAGCCTGAGAGAGCTGACTCCAAACCACTTGTATTTTCTGTGAAACTATGTTAGCTCCCATATATGAAAGGTCTTCTATTAAATGGCTAAAATTTTAGAAAGAAGGACATTAGCATTTCCTTTCTATCAGTGTCCACACCTCCATATTTTAGGCAGATAGGGCAAATGAATGCAAGAAAGTTTAGGATTTACCACAGGTCTGGCCCAAATCCAAGATCAGAATTCCAGAACTACTTGTTCCATTTCCAGTGGTCTTCACATCACAATATACTACTGTTTCGTCTCCTGAAGCTATAGGACCATTTTCTTTCATTACATTTTCTTCAGTTATTAAAATAAATTATTAAGTACAGTCTTGGCTTAATAAAAATATTTTTACTTTATGTCATATTCTCACTTATTATTCTTATTACATTAAGTTATACAACATTTTCATAATATTTCATTTCTGAAATGTCCTAAGGGAAGGAAAAGAATGTGATTGCTTTGTGTTGCAAGAGCTGAGGGGAAAGAGGTTGGGGGTAGTTCCTTGTCTCCATTTCCTTCTTGGTACATTAGTACAAATAACATTTCATGGACATTCTCCCCTCTCAAGCCTGGTTGCTTCCAGATTTGATTATTTCTATGATATTTAGGCATAGCAAAACAGTTAAGATCAAACAATAATTTGGTAATCAAACTTTTTTCTAAGATATCTAAATCATTATTCAAATGATAACAGAGATTGTGAACAATAATTCTCCTAATCCAATAGATAGCTCAGTTTAACATGTTGTTGTTAGGTGCTGTGGAGTTGGTGTCTGACTCATAGAGACCCTACATACAACTGGCAAAACACTATTGTCATGTTTCTCTGCCATTTATAGGGTTTTCAGTGACTGACTGTTTTTGGGTAGTGGGCTGCCAGGTCCTTCTCCAAAGCCTACAGCACCTGGTGTTCCCAGGTGGTCTCCCATCCAAGTACTAACCTGCTTAGCTTCTGAGATCTAATGGGATCAGATGCTACAGTGGTATGGATTCAGGGTAGTTTAACGTGGTTGTTGCAGCAAGAGCCTGCCTGTGATTCCAGCAACTCAAGAGGTAGAGTCAGGATGATCGTATCTTTGAGGCTATAGGTAGCCTGCATAACTTAGGCAGACCCTGGCTCAAAATAAAAAATAAAAAATAGGCTGAAGGTACACCCCAGTAGTAGAGCACTTGCAAAGTATGTGTAAGGTCCTGAGTTCAACCCCCAGGTACCACAAAAATCAATCAATTGGGCGCTTTCCTGATTGTCCAACACAAGCTATGTGTTTGAATTACTTTCTCCTTTGGGGGCTCTTCCCATCATAGTCACAATCATAAAGCCCTGGTATACTCTGTACTCATTTGTTCTCATGATTCAGAAAAGTCTGTCCATCTTGTTTACATTATCTCCCTTCTCTAACCAAATGCCTTTTGTTCTTCATAATCTTTAAATTTCAAATGTTTTTTTTTTTTACCAAGCACTTATATTTTAAACACCACTTTATCACTATCTTTAGCCATAGAAGATCTTTTTCATTCATACACAAAGCGTTCTCTCTTTTTCTTCTGAAATCTCTACCAAGAATTGGTTTATTTCTTATCTTAATGCAATACCAAAGAGGTTGAATCAACAAGTTATTTGGGATCCCTGGGAAAAAGAAAGTTCAAGAGGGTAGAAATAATTAAAGAAGTTTTGTTTTGTTTTTTAATTTCAGAAATCTGAAGGACCTGATATGATGGAGCTAAAACATAAAGGAAACCAAGATTCCTTACTATAAGTCAAATAAAGACATGGCTCATTCTGAAACAGATCCTCAAAAGAGAGGAGATGGGTCAGTAGTCATTTGTCTAGGGTTGAAGCCAGTGTTTAGATCCCTTTATTCTGAAATCATTTTTCTTACTGAATCAGAGAATGGAATGAAAAGGCTTGCAATATTGAAATTGCAATGTTCACTTCTCACTTCTCATGATAATATGATCTGTCATCCTATCATAGGAGTATACTAAGTTCATCTGACATGTTTGGCTCTTCAGATACTATGCTGGTTTTTTTCCAATATTTTATGTGCTTCTAGGTGTTACTAATTGATTGTTTAATTTGTTATTGAATGTTCTCAGGTTAAGCTGTCTAATTACCAAAATAATTTTCTTCTTGTTTTAAAGATGAGTATGTTTTCCCTTTTCCAGTCTCCATATCACTTTAAGATGGTGAAAACAGAGGGAAATAGTTAAAGGAGTAAGAGGAAAAATTAATGAAAAAATGGTATTCATTTTTCTTTTGTAGTAGCCAGATTGTCTCTGACCTATTTTATTCTATTATACTCTGTGTTAATAGACACAAATATTTAACCAATATTTTAATTCATTCTTTGGACTTTGGTACTTAACATTTTGGTACTTTGGTACTTAACATTTTGGACTTTTGTACTTATCCATTCATTGGACTTCTAAAAGTTTAAATTAACAATCCTTTCAAGAAATAGAGGTTAAAATATCCTTGTTGAAGGTGGATTTGTATAATTCCAAAACCCTCAGTTATAGACATTTCTATTTATATGGGGCTTTGCAAGCTGAACAACTTTCTTGCTAATATTCATTATTCAAAGGAAGATAGGTTTCCTAGTATGAAGCCTCAACATATTAAGCAGTTCACTGTACATATTCTGTTCATGCCTGATATTTAGCCTTGGTGATTAGTGGGTGTTAGGATTATAATCACAGAATTACAAGTAAATATCAAATATCAAATATCAGATTTGGAGCTATAAATTATCTTTAAGACTAAGGCATTAAGAAAAATATCACCAGAAAATCTACAAAGTTCAAGGTTCTAATCTGTGTTGCTTCTAACTGAATCAATAAGACCATGGCAAGATAGTGAAAATTGTGAGGAGGTGGCCATCACCTCAGTTTTACAAGTTGAATTTTCTGAAGTTGGAAAAGTCAAAATGGTTCATATTTTCAAATAAAGAAATAATACAATAAATATATACCAATTTATAAGTATATGTAAATGTGTATGTTATAGTGTATAGAAAAAGAAACATAGAAATAATAGACATTGAGTTTATGTGTCAGGGAATGTAATGTGAATGAAATAGTCATTCCAGCTGTATCTCCCAACTAACAAAATGAAAACCGTAATCCACAAGATTGCATAAATCTGATGGAGCCTAAATGCCATTTGGCAATGAAGATGGAAGCGTTTCTTCCTAGCTCCTACAAGCCGCATAATCCTTTGTCTTTCATTTTGGGGTATCACAGAGTTTGAGCATTTGTTTTAGAATATTAAAAGCAGCTGAATGCAGGTACCTTGAATGTAGGTGGATAAAAGATTTCTCCAAAGATTATTGGGCCAGTTGTATCATTATTAATTGATTTCTCAAGTTAATTTAAAGAGGAGATTTGTTTGTTTTGAGATTAAGCTATACATTGTAGATAGGAAAATAAATTACATTTTCCCAATGTATGTATAAACTATAAAGTTGTGTGTGTTGAAAGCTTAATACAACTGTTGCAAACTCTTATGTCGCTAGAGAATATTTAACTAGGAGCTCATTGAAGGTGGTAGTTTTTGCTATGATATTTTTGTCATATTCCTGTTGAATGTAATTATCTTTGGAATTATAGTAATCCCCCTTATCCATGATTTCACTTTCTGTGGTTTCAATTACACATGGTTTACTGTGGTACAATAATATTAGATGAAAAATTCCAGAAATTAACAATTCATAAGATTTTTTTTGGGTGTTTTGTTTTGTGGTACTGGGCAGTTGAACCCAGGGCTGCATGCATGCTTTGCAAGCATTCTAACTCTGAGCTGTACCCTCAGCCCATTTTTTATATTTTATTTTGAGACAGGATCTCACTAAATTATGCAGGCTACCTCTGACCTTGAACTTGCAATCCTCCTGCCTTAGCCTCCCAAGTTACTGGGATTACAGGCTTGGACTCATAAATTTTAAATTGCGTGCTATTCTGAGGAGAGCAAGGAAATCTCATGGCATTCTGCTCCCTCCTATTTGTGGCTGAAAACATTCATTTGTCAAGTATATTGATGACATACACACTATGCACCCCTTATTTGCTGTGTAGCCCTTTTGATTTTTAGTTTGATTGTCAAGTTATTGTGGTACTTATGTTTAAGTAGCCCTTGTTTTGCTTAATAATGGTTCCAAAGTACAAGAGTAATAATGCTAGCACTTCACATTTGCCAGAAAGAAACCATAAAGTGCTCCTTTAAGTGAAAAGGTGAAAATTTCTGATTTGGTAAGTAAAGAAAAGAAATCCTCTGTTGACAATGCTAACATCTATGGTAAGAATGAGCCTTCTGTCCCTGAAATTGTGAAGAAGGAAATAGAAATTCATGCTAGTTTTGCTGTTACCACTCAAACTGCAAAAGGTCTTGCCACAGTTCATGATGAGTGCTTCGTTAAGATGGAAAAGGCATTAAATTTGTGTTCATATGTATAGAAAAGATCCATAGCATATATAAGACTTGGTACTATGTGTGGTTTTATGCATCCTCTGAGGGTCTTGGAATATATTTTCTGAGGATAAGGAGGGACTACTGTACTTGTTTATGTTTTATGTTGAAACATCTAGGAAAAATATAATGGCAATTTATTCTATCATTGTTTACATAAGTAACTTATTTCTCTTCAAAAGGTAGATAGGATCAGATATTTCTAATTGTTTTTCCTTTTGTAGACTAGTCAATCCTTAGCCATTATAGCACATGGTTTCTTTATCAAGTAATGAGCACAAAGTGAGCCCTAGAGCCCCATTATCACCTCACATCTAGGCATCCTGCCTAGACATGATCTTTTAAAAAATTTCAATTTCACCCCATAGGAATGTTACATAATAGTTATTATTGAAATAAAGTGGAAGTCTAAATTAATGAAACCAGATTTGAATGATTTGTTTCCCACTAATGGTTGAACGGGGCTGGGATTTAGCTCAGTTGGTAGAGTGCTGTGCTGCAGTTTCCACAAAAATGGGAGAAGGACTTGGCAATCCACTCCCAAAGAAATCTCAAAACAGTCAGCCATTGAAAACCCTATGAGGGTCGCTATGAGTCGGACAGGACTCGATGGCACCTAACAACAATAGTTGAGCAGTTCTTCTGTTTTGGTTGGCTGAACAGTACCTTTCAGTAGATTTCAAACTTCACATCATGTCTTACAGAATTGCTTTCCTCTGCAGCCCTATAAGATACATGTTAAATCTTACGTTGTAAGTATAACATTCAAAAGACTTTATCAGTTTTACTTACTGTGCCTCTCAGAGCACCTGTGAAGAGGAAAATTATATTTTAGTAAGGGGAGAGGAAAACTCTTTGAAATTGGTATAAAGATTCCTAGATCATTTATTCAAGTAGTAGCTCCTGGATTAGCATTAAACTTCTTGTGCATCTTTGTGTTCAACAGGACTTTCACATTTCTAAGGTCAAGTGCTGCATTTAATACATGTGAATAATAAACTTAAGCAAAATAAAAGAGAATTTCATGCTTGGGAATAAAAGAAGTTTATGTGCTTTTATGTCCATTAACTTAATAGAGAGTGAAGAGTCTTTCTTTCCTGACTTCAGTTTGGAAAATTGACATAAATCTGTAAGATTTCTCATGTAACATTTAAAAACTTTTCTGAGCCTGAGCCATTGCTAGATGATAATCATTCATTTCTAAAGAATTACATGTTTCTCTCTTCTAAAAGGGAAACTAAAGCAAGAGCTAAATAATCTTTTACCTATAAAAATGAATATTTATAAAAAAGTGGATACATTTGAGAAATTGCATGTACTTTTATGCTCCTATTTACTTGTTACTATGGCAACCACCACACTACTTAGTATTTATGTTGCTAAGATTCAGAACACCTTTTCAAGGAAATAATATGCCGGAAACATGTATTGTATTTACTTTGATGTTTAGAAAAATATTTATTCTATTGCATATTTTTGAACAAAATAGCAATAAATAATGTAAAGTTCAAGCTTGTTAAAATGGTATCTTTTCTTGAAGCATGTTTTGAAAATCAAAATAATTATATTTATTATTCTATTATAAAAATCAGAATAGATAATAGAAATGCATTTTAAAACTTCTGCGTCAATTTTGAAATGTAGTCTCTTGAGTTTTCCTGTTTTTATAATAATTTGAGTCATAAAACCATTATGAAAATATAAAACCTAAACACTTACACCAAATACCTAATGCTAGCTTCATAAATCAGAAAATGATTGCATTTCTTATTAAAGATGGTTTTTAGCATCTATGAACAAAAGATTTCTATTTTGTATTTGAAATGAAATTCATGTTTGCTATTATTTTTCTTAGTTTAATTATTTAAATTGTTTTCTGACATGTGTGATACATAAATATAATTTTTAATGTTAAACATCAGAAGTTACGAAGCATAAAATCAGACATGTTTCATGTCACGTATTACCTGCTAAGAAAAACTGCAATACAGCATTTAAGTACAACAGAACAGTGAGCATATTGTCTCAGATACTTGTAAACAGGATGGATCCACAGTTTCACAGTTTATATTGACAGTATCTTTGTGGGAAATGTAATTATCAAATGAATTATAGCACATTTTAGTATTAAGATTATTAATAGTAATTTTAATTGCCTTTTTCAAGATAATTGGATATGTTCTCATAGGAATATGGGAAAGGGGACATTGGGCTAATTAGGTATTTTGAATTCAGCTATCTTTAAAGTATATAAAGTTTAACATATATTTTAGGAATTTACTCCTTTAATTAAATGTTGTCTAAGTCAAATTAAAATAAATTTTAATCCAAAAAAATTTCATTGATTATTCCTGGATATTCCTCTTTGAGTATTGGTATGATTTTTTAAATTTAATAATGAGAATTTTAAAATTATTTTTTTCACTACTAATTTTAGAATATTTTTCTAAAATTATTGTAAAACTGGAAAATTTAAGAAAAATATTTTACTATACTAATGGGTGTTGTTGCATGGGCTTTCACATCATATTTCTGGTAATTTTAGAAATTGATCTATTTCTAAAATGTAATTCAATTTGGAGATACATATCAGAAAATTTAAAATCCTTTACACACTTTAATCCATGAATTTAACTTACAGTACTTCTTGAGGAAATATTCAGTCATATTATCAAAGGTACGTATAGAAGAACTACAGCCGTATTTTACAATAGGAAACTTTTAAAACAAATAACGAGAATATTAAACAAATAATATAAGATTATATTCCCATAAAATATTTAATAGCAGGAATATTTTCATTAAGTGAGCACAGATATATGTAAGCTATATATTTAATATGGCCATGCCTTTGTTTAAAGAACTATCTATAAATAAAAGTATAAAAGCAAATATTCAGAAGTTATAAAGGTGGTGGTGATTGTTGTTGTGTGCTGTCAAGTCAGTATCCAACTCATAGCGACCCTCATAGGATTTTCAATGGCTGACTGTTTCGGGATTGCCTTGGGAGTGGATTGCCAGGCCCTTCTCCCATTTTTGGGGTGCTGGGAATTGAACTCGGGGCCTCAGAGACTGCAGTGCAGCGCTCTACCAACTGAGCTAAATCCCAGCCTACTATAATGGTGGTGATAGTGGCTAATTCCAAGAATAGAGAATATTAAGGGATTTTAGTTTTTATATTCTTTTCTTTCTAATCTTAATACTGTCATTTCTGCAATAACTCTAGTAATCATCATTCAAATGTTTTTAATAACACAAGTTAACTAAAAATTATAATTTAATTCATTAGGATGAAAGTACAACCAATGGAAAAAGAATTTTTTTTTTTTTTTTTTTTTTTTTTTTTTTAGCAATGCTAGGAATGGAACCCAGGGTCTCATACATGTTAGGCAAGTGTTGTAACACCAAGTTACATTCCGTCCCCGTAGAACAATATTGTCTTGTTCAACTTTAATCCATTGTCTTTTTAGAAAAAAATCTAGCACCCAATAAATAATTTAATGATTGAAGGAATGGATGGTGAGAACAGGAATTACCAGAGTGGTTTTAGGAAAAACACGTTTAAAGGGCTACAAAGATGCCTTGTTTATTTTTCAGAAAACTTGGTATGTCTATCATAGCAATAGATGACAGGCTAATAAAGTGACAAGAACACACCAGACTTGGTTTACTCAATTTAGTTCTGGCCATATAGAATAAGGCAAAAGTTAGTTAGCTTGATTGTTTTTAGAACATTTAGTTTGTATAATTGTACTATTATAGCTATAAAAAGCCTGCAGCATTCAATCCCATCAGATCTTGGAAGCTAAGCAGGGCTGGGCCTGGTTAGTACTTGGATGGGAGACTGCATGGGAACACCAGGTATGGCAGGCTTGGGAGAAGGACCCAGCAACCCACTCCCAAAAATCAATCTGCCATTGAAAACTGTGTGAATAGCAGAGAAGCACTGACAAAGTGTTTCACCTGTTGTACATAGGGTCACTATGAGTTGGATACCAACCCGATGGGACCTAACAACAACAACAACAACATAGCTATTGAAATAAACAAGCAAACATGTCATTTAGAATTCAACAGGAAAAGATAAATTATTTGGGAACCTGTAACTCCAGTCCTTAACCTTCTCAACTTTTTCCAATTATATTTGTGATACTTAAAAACATAAAAATTATACCTATTAATGGGATACCATGTGATGTTTCAATACATGCTTACTTTATATAATCCTTAAATTATATCTTTCTCCTCAGATTAAACATATCCATCTCCTCAAAAAATTTACTATTTCTTTATGATAAAAGCATTCAAAATCTTTTAGCTTTTTGAAATATATGGTACATTATTATTATTCATGATCATCCTACTGTTCAATATAGCACACTACATGTTACTACTATCTAGCTGTAATTTAGTACCCATTGATCAACCTTTCCTGACCATACCATCCTATCCTCCCTATCCTCTACTGTCTACCATTTTACTCTCAACTCCTTTTTAGATCAACTCTTTTGTATTCCATATGTGAAAGAAATCACTCAGTAGTTTTTCTGTGCCTGGCTTGTTTCATTTAACATAACAGTTTCCAGGTCCATCCATGTTGTTTCAACTGACAAAATTTCATTCTTTTTTATGGCTAAATTGTATTCTATGATGTATATTTTTCTTTCTGTCTTCCCCTCCCTCCCTTTCTCTCTCTCGCTCTCTCGCTCTCTCGCTCTCTTGCTCTCTCGCTCTCTCACTCTCTCTTTCTCCTCTGCTTTTTCTTTGTCTTCATCTTTGTCTTCTCTCTTTCTCTTTCTCTTTCTCCTCCTCCTCATTAATTTTGATTTGAAATCGGGGCCCCATACATGCTAGGCAAGTGCTCTACCATTGAACCGCCGCTCCCCCAGCCCCTTTTGATTTTTTTCTTTTGAGACAGGGTCTTGCTAAGTTGCACAAGCTGCCTCTGTTCTCAAATTTACAATCCTCATGCCTCAGCCTCCCTAGTGGCTGGGATTACATGCATGGACCACAGCACCCAGCATCATATTTTCTTTGTTCATTCATCAGTTGAACACTTAAGATTGTTTCCATTTCTTGGTTATAGTACATAGTACTGCAATGAACGTAGAAGTTCACATATCTCCTCAGGAGACTGATCTCTTTTCGTTTGAACATGTGCTTAGCAATGGGATTTCTGGATCATATAGTAGTTCTATTTTTAATTTTCAGAGGAACATCCATAGTGTTTTCCATAATGGTTATAATAATTGACATTCTTAGCAACATTGTGCAAGTTTTTCCATTTCTCCATATCCTTTCCAGCACTTTTTAGCCTTTTTTGACTTTTGTTTTATATTTGCATTTCTCTGATAATTAATGATGTCAAGGATTTTTCAGATACCTGTTAGCCATTTGCATGTCTTCTTTTGAGAAGTATCTCAGTCTATTGCCTATTTTTTAACTGGGTTTTTTGCTTTTTTTGCTATTGATTTTTTTGAGTTCCATTCTTGATATGAGCTCTTTGTTAGATGTTTGCAAACACTTCTCTCAAATTCTGTTCATTATCTCCTTATTCTGATGATTACTTTCTTTGCTAAGGAGAAGCTTTTTAGTTTAATACAATCCCATTTGTCTATTTTTGTTGTTTCCTATGCATTTGGGATCTTGTCCTAAATTTTTGTTCATTCTAGTATCCTGAAGGAGTTCCCTATGTTTCTTTCCAGGAATTTCACAATTATTTCTATCAAATAAGTTTTGATAATGCAAATTTCTTCAGAAATCAAGCTAGTATATTAAGACTATTCTCTTCTACAGTAAGCTGTAGTTCAGTTGCTGCAGCATTGATTTTAAGAAGAAAGATAGGTGCCAAATGTGAAACACACCTGTAATCCTAGCACTTGGGAGGCTGAGACAGGAAGATTTTGAATTTGAGGTCAAGTTGGTCTACATAGTGAGTTCAGGACACCCTGGGCTACTGTTTACATAATGAGACCCAAGAAAAGAAGGAAGGAAGGGAAGGAGGGAGGAAGATAGAGAAAGAGGGAGGAAGGAAAGCAGGAAAGAAGGAAGGAAAGAAGGGAGAAGAAGAAAGAAAGATTGGCAATCCAAGTATATATGCACGCGCACACACAGTTTATATTTACATAGCCCTAGATAGGTAGATTTAATGAAGAAGTCAAGTGTCTTCTTTCTCTTAACTAAATTGTTGGCAGTGAGAACAGTCTTCCAGATGTCTTCTAGTAAATTTGAGTTTAGCAGCAAATTATATTTTCCTTCTTTCTTTCTTTCCTTCTTTCTTTTTGCAACACTGGAGGTTGATCCCAGGGCCTTGTCCTTGCATGCTTTGCAAGTGCTGGACCATTGAGCTGCACCCCCAGCCCACTTTTTAACTTTTTGAGACAGGGTTTCACTAAATTACGCAGACTGCCTCTGGTCTCAAACTTGTGATCCTCCTGCCTCTACCTTCCCAGTTGCTGGGATTACAGGCATGCACCACCACACCCAGTTTACAAGTTAAATTTTCTAAACCAACAATATCTACCTTGGCAATATCTTAGTATAACAGAGGGTCCAACTGTAGGGTTTAATGGTGTGGAGATGATGTTTCAGTATTGGTTGGAAGCAAGTGGCAAATAAGTGAGATTATGTTAGATGACAAGAAATACAGTATTCTGCTGCTAGAATGCTGCAGCAGTCTACAAGGGACAGATATACACTCTGGCTTGGTGGATTTGGTCAAGAACTCTATGTAAGAAGTTTCCAAATATCCATGGCTTAGGAGTGGCCTTTAATAGGTAACCACCGACGCTTCTCTCACCAAATATGTGCTAGCTTTCTGTTCTGGAAGTGGAGAACAGTGACATGACACCTCCTAAGATAATGGCAGTTCCCTACTTTTTGTCTTCACTTGAGTGTTTCTTCCACATGCATGCCTTCCTCTGCTCTCTGATATCTTTGTCCTACTAGAGGACACCATGTAATAGGAGTTTGGATATTTGATTCTGCCATAGAATATGAGAAAACAACTGAGATGGTGAATCTCATTAGAAATCTTGATCAAAAATTACTATTAATTATTATTATTACTTATCACTATTACTTATTATTGCTATTACTATTAATTATTATTACTATTACCTATAAACTAGTAGCTTATAAAATACAGGTGGAACTTATGGTATGTATTTCATATAGATATGAATAAGCATGTAGTTTAAGAAAGAAAGGTAGAATTTAGAAGATGTAAAAAGTTTCAGACAGGAGAAATAGGTTTTGAGATCTGTTGTATAGCAGAGTGACTCTAGTCAATAATGTATTACATATTTCAAATGTATGGTATACTTTAAGGAAATTTCAAATGTCTCACCAAAAAAATAATAGGTAGACAAGGTTATGATATGTTAATTAGCTTGATTTAATCATTACTATTATGTATATATAATACCACATGGTACCCCATAAATATATATACTTATGATTTATCAACAAAAATAAAATATGTATATATTTTATGTATAATAAGCAAGTATAGTATGTATAGTAAGCTTATATATAGTAAGCAAGTTGTTGTTACTAGGTGCCGTCAAGTCGGTGTCTGACTAATAGTGACCCTTTGTACAATAGGCGAAACACTATTGTCAGTGTTTCTCTGCTGTTCATGGGGTTTTCAATGGCGGATTGATTTTTGGGAGTGGGTTGCCAGGTCCATCTCCCAAGCCTGCAGCACCTGGTGTTCTCAGGCAGTCTCCCATCCAAGTACTAACCAGGGATGACCCTGCTTATCTTACGAGATCTGAGGGGATCAGATGCCACAGGGCTACTGCTGTAGGCAATAAGCAAGTTAGGAACCTGTAAAATACACTAAGGCAAATAAAATAAATAGAATATGATGGAATAGAAAAGTGCTTAGTCATTTGACAAAAAGTAGAAAGATCAAGTCATGTTGTTATCATTTCTAGGCTGACAGCTGTGTCATACCACCTATTGATGACATCCAGTATGGTCCCATTTTCACCCACAGTACTGTGCCCAAGAAATGCAAATAAAATCGATAAGCTCTTTGCTATATGCTTAGTTAGGTATACTTTGTATATCCTGTTAGCAAGTATGTACCATTGACCTCTGGCACCTTCTTTGTGGACCACAGCTCAAATCTCAACTCTGAGCCTCATAACATACCATCAATTTCTCATTGTATGTTTAAATAGTTGGAAATAATATGATTTCTAGTACACAGTAAATGTTGACCCCCCACACACATGTCTATCAGCTTGTCACACTGTGGGGGCTTACATCTTGCCATGATGCTGAAAGCTATGTCACTGGTATTTCAGAGACCATCAAGGTCACCTATGTTGGACAGGTTTCAGCTGAGCTTCCAGAGTAGGACACACTAGGCAAAAGTACCTGTCAGCCCACTCCCAAAATAATTAGCCATTGAAAATCCTATGAATAGCAGAGAAGCACTGTCAAATATAGTGGCAGAAAATGAGAGCTACCCTCCCCTGATGGATGACATTCAAGAAACGACTAGGGAAGAGTTACCTCCTCAAAGTAGAGTTAACCTTAATGACAAGAGTGGAGTACAGTTCCTGGAAACTCCTTTTCCTGATGTGGAGAAGAAATATAGTGTCTGCAACAATGGGCTCAAACATGAAAGTGTTGAGTAGTGTTTTATTCATTTGTACATAGAGTCGCTGTGAGTCAGATCCAATTTGATGACACCTAACACAATGAATGTTGACATTTTAAAAGACAATTGTTACATCAGTTTTTTAAATATATCTAGTAGATTATAAATTCCAAATAAAAAAACTGCTATGAACATTTTCAAACATACACAAAAGGAAAAATAATAAAAGATACCCCCATATTTTATAATATTTTATATACTCATAATATTTTATAATATATAAGTACTTTTTATATCTAACATAATATTTTCCATAACAATACCATTTATTAATATTCAATAAAATTACTCTCCTAATATCAAGTGGCTAGATGGGATTTAGCTCAGTTGGTAGACTGCTGCTCTGCAGTCTCTGAGGTCCCAAGTTCAATTTTGAGCATTGCAAAAATGGGAGAAGGATGTGACAATCCACTCCCAAGGCAATCCCGAAGCAATCAGCTATTGAAAACCCTAAGAGGGTTGCTATGAGTTGGACATGAATTGATGGCACCTAACAGCAACAAAAGCAGCAATATCAAGTGGTATCCAATTCAAGTTTAAATGCCACTAATTGATTCAAAATGTATGTTTTGTGAAAGTTGGTTTGTTCAAATCAAGATCTAAACAGTCTATGCATTGCATTGATATGATTTTAAATCTCTTTTCACTTATGTTTCCTCCATTTCTCTTTTCCCTGCCATGTCATTTATCATATTTTTCTACCTCTTATATTTGTAAGACAGAAATTAGATTTAGTAATTTGAGTAGGTTCAAAGTTTATGATAAGCATGATCATATGAGGTCCTGTGTTCATAATTCCTGTAGAATTATACAAGGAGAAATAATAGGTTGTCCTATTTTAATGACATTATTAGGGATATCAGTCAGATTCACTAGTTATAAATTTCTCATTGTTTTTTCATCTAGTGATGACAAACATTACCTGGGCAAACAATATCTAGATCCATTACTTCATTAGGGTTTGGTCAATGATGATTTTCTAATTCTTTTGTTTCATTTGCATGTATTAGTTATAATTCTTTTAGAAAGAAAACCCTTTTCTCATCATCTATTCAGTTATCTTGAATTATAATTAACTCAGGAAAGCAAAAAAAATACATTTTTTCCAGAATGGTAAGTTGGTGCATCCGCAATCTCTAATGGTCTATGATGAGATAATGAGGTTTAAAATTTTTATCTTAGTATTATTTCATACTCAGGGAGTCTTGTATGTTTGACATTTTAATCATTTATGTTTTTTTATGTCCAGAGTATCTTATATTTGACCAATGGAATTCCCTTTAGGTTGACTTCTATGCCCTTTTGTCATGCTCTGCCTATTTGTTTTTAGTCATGACAAGATATCACACATTCATTGGTACGATTGTGGCCCCAGACCTAAGACCTTTAGTGATATAAAAATACTACTACTGCTACTACTAATAATAATAAATAAAAATCCAGGCAGAGCGTAGAATGAGACAAAAGAGAAGTATTTGAGTGGCTCACCAACCTCCCTCTCTACTCTCTTCACTTTCATCTTGTGACCACCTGGATCACCCACCTGCCCTTGCCAAGAACATCTTCCATCATGGCCACCTCAGCAAGTTTCCATTTGAACAAAGGTACCAAGCAGATGTACATGTCCCTGTCTCAGGGTGAGAAAGTCCAAGCCATGTATATGTGGATTAATGGTACTGCAGAAGCACTGTGTTGCAAGATCTGCATCCTGGACTACGAGCCCAAATGTATAGAAGAGTTAACGGAGTGGAGTTTGGCTGGCTGTAGCTCTTTCCAGTGCTGTAACAGTGGCATGTATCTTGACCCTCCTGCCATGTTTCAGTACCCCTTCTGCAATGACCCCAACAAGCTAGTGTTTAGGAAGTTTTCAGGTATCATTTTGAGTCTGCAGAGACCAATTTAAGGCATACCTATAAATGGATAATGGACCTGGTGAGCAACCAGCACCCCTGATTTGGAATGGAGCAGGAATATACTCTCATGGGGACAGATGGAAACCCCTTTGGTTGACCTTCCAACAGCTTCTCTGGGCCCCAAGGTCCATCCATATTACTAAGATGGGGGAACAGACAAAGCCTATGTCATGGAGAGCATGGAGGCTCATTACCGGGCATGCTTGTCCACCAGAGTCAAGACTACACTGATGATGCTGAGATAATGCCTATCCAGTGGGAATTCCAAATAGAACCCTATGAAAGAATTTGCATGCAAGATCATCTGTGGGCAGCCCATTTCATCTTGCATCATGTATGCGAAGACCTTGGAGTGATAGAAATCTTCAATCCTAAGCCCATTCCAGTTCCTGGGCTGCCATACTGTTATGGGAGAATCATGGGGAATGTGAGCAGGTGAGTCCAGAGCCCAGGTCCAAGAATCTGGCAAAAAAACCCTCAGTCCTTGTATTTGGCATATAAGAGAATATATATCTGACACAGAAGTTATAGTAGATAGTATAGAAAATGTTTATTAAGGATTGTAGACCTTTAAGGAATAATCACAAGCTGAGGTTTACCTCAGTTGGTAGAGTGATGCTCTGTACTTTCTGAGGACCCAGGTTCAATTCTCAGCACTGCAAAAATGGGAGAAGGACATGCAAGTCCACTCCTGAAACAATCAGCCACTGGAAACCCTTTGAGGGTGGCTACAAGTCTTTTTAATAACCTTTTGCTTTCCTCATGAATGATGTCTTTTTAATGTCATGCCACAACTTATCTAGTCTTCGAACCTTAGTGTCTAACTCATCAATTCTGTTCTTGAAGTGGTCTGTGAACTCAGATGGGATATACTCAAGGTCATACCTTGTCTCTCATATACTTGTTCTAATTTTTTTAGTTTCAGTTAGAACCTGCATTTGAGCAGTTAATGGTCTGATCCACAATCAGAAGCTGGTCTTGTTCTGACTTCTGATATTGAAGCTCTCATTGTCTCTTTCTACAAGTATAGTTAATTTAGTTCCTATATGTTCCATCTAGCAAATTCCATGTGCATAGACACTGTTTATATTGGTGAAAAAATATATTTGCAATGAAAAGGTCATTGGCCTGACAAAATTCTATCACGTTATCTCCAGCATCATTTCTGTCACCAAAGGCATATTTTCTATCATCTAACATCTTTGTTTCTAACTCTTACATTCCAACCACCAATAATTATCAGTGCATCCTGATTGCAAGTTTGATTGATTCAGACCACAGAAATTGGTAAAAATCTTCCCTTTCTTCATCTGTGGCCTTAGTGGTCAGTGTGTAAATTTGAATAATAGTCATATTAACTTACCTTCCTCCTTTGGTGGTGGTGTTAGGGGCTTTCGAGTCGGTGTTCAACTTATAGTGACGTTATGTGCAACAGGAGAAACAGTATTGTTAGAGCTTCTCTGCTATACATAGGGTTTTCAACGGCTGATTGATTTTGGGGGGTGGGTTGCTGGGTCCTTCTCCCAAATCTACAGCAACTGGTATTCCCAGGCATTCTCCCACCCCAGTAGTAACCAGGCCTAACCCTGCTTAGCTTCCAAGATTTGATGGGATTGGATGCCTCAGTAGTAGGGCTGCAGATCTCCTATGTGTATGGATATTGTTCTGTCACTGACAGCATTGCAGTTTAGGACAGATATTGAGGGGTTTTTTTTGATGCTGGATGCAACCCCATTTCTCTTTAAGTTGTCATTCCCAGCATAGCAAACTATATGATTATCTGATTCAAAATGGCCCATACCAATCCATTTTAGCTCACTGATACGTTGCATGTTGATATATATGTGCTCCATTTCCTTTTTGATGACTTCTAATTTTCCTACATTCATACTATGTACATTCCACATTGCAATTATTAATGAATATTTATAGTTATTCCTTTTTATTCGGGTTATGCCACATCAGCAAATGGAGGTCCCTGAGGCTTTATTCCATTCCAGTCATTAAAGTCAATCCTACTTTGAGGAGGCAACTCTTCCCCAGTCGTTGTCCTTTGAGTGCCTTCCAACCTGAGGGGCTCATTTTCTGGTGCTATATCTGACAGTATTTCCCGGTTATTCATAGAGTTTGCAATGGCTAATTGTTTTAGGAGTGGGTGCCATATGTCCTTCTCCCTAGACTGTCTTAGTATGGAAGCTCAGCTGAAACCTGTTCAACATGGGTGGCTCTGCTGATATCTGAAATACCGGTGGCAGAGCTTTCAGCATCACAGCAACACACAAGCCCTCACAACACATAAAACTGACAGACAAGTGAGGATATTTTGCCATTAGGACTTCTAATTGCCATGTACCGTATGTTCAAAGTTAGGTAACTCCTCGTTGTAAAGAAATGGTGTAAGTTCCCAGAAAAACACTTGTGGTGTAAGTTCCCAGAGAAACACTTGTAAATCAACTTATAAGCTCTCCTCTGAGAAAAGAAAACAATAAATTAAAAATATTAAAAAATTACAAGTCTGTGTTCAACAGTTGGAAATGTTATATCCTGTTTGTCCTTAAACTTATATTTCTATTCCATTTCTTCAATAGTCTATCTTTTATGCTTGAAAATGTTACATAGGCCATTCTATCATATTTCTCTGCAATAACAAGAAATCAACTTTTAAAAAATATCCTGTGACCATATAGTTGTAAGTGTTGAAAAATTTCCTTAATAAGTTTTTATTATAACTATTACTAGTGCATGATTAAGAACAGCATTAATATAACCTTTCTTGATTCTTATTAAACATGAGAAAACTTACCAGAAATATATATATATATACATATACATATATGTGCATGTATATATAAACACAGTGTGTGTATGTGTGTGTGTATATATGTGTATATATGTACATATATATATATAGATAGATAGATAGATATATACAGATTCATGAGAGAACACTTAAAATTTCCTGATTAAAGAAATTGTGGAGCCAGATGTGGTGGCACATGCTTGTATTCCTAGCACGTGGGAGATAGAAGCAGGAAGGACAGAGTTCAAGGCCAGCCTGGGCTAAAAACCTAGTTCAAGGCCAGTGCAGGCTGCACAGTGACCCTTTCTTAAAAACAACAAAGAAACAAACAACAAGAACAAAAAAGAAATTGTGGAATTCCCCCTTAGTGTCAGGCCCTGGAAGGGATATAAAAGAAATGCTTTTCTGTTGTAAAGTGAGAAATAAATTATCAAAGGACTAATGTAGTCGGGACAGACAGATTCTCGGCAAGATGAACTTTAGGAAAGCAAATACTCATAGATGGAAGGCAAGGATTTCGAAATTGATTTCCTTAAAACTATCCACACTTGCATGTCCATTGGAAAGTTTACCTGAACTGTTGTTGGTACTTATTATCTAATTTAAAGATCATCAAGATGCAATTCTTTAGTAGCTGACACAAGGCACCTACTATTTGCTAAGCACATCAACTTTATGAGCTAGTCACTATTTTTATCCCCATTCGATACCAAACTGGAGCATAAAGAACGTATGTGACTTATCCTAAGTGACACAGCTAGAATGTAAGCAGCAAGGATACAAACCCAGACACTCTGGATTCAGAGTCTTGTCTCATAACTACTATGTGCCCAAATGCCTTTTGTTAAAACAAACAAACATAAAAACCCAGTGGAGCCAATATTAGGGTGAGCTTGAGAGAGGAGTGCATATTCATATAAAATTGTTAAGAAATGGGAAGTAAAAAAGTATTTTTTTCAGTGTATTAGCGGATAAATTATGCATACATTAATAAACATAAGGTTATGCCTTTATCTGTGCTCTGGTAAAATCACATAGTATTTAGTGTCAGTGAGACTAAAATTAATACATTGTATTTCTTTAACTTCTGATTGACAGTTTTCATTTAATTAGTAATGTATAGGAATGTTATTTGAAACCCTATTTTATTCTGCATATTCTACTTAACCTGTGAATATATTGTACTTTTAGTGATGATGACACTGTTTTTATAATGACAGTACAGAAAAAAATATTGCATTTAATACTGGTAATGATTTCACACTTACATAATTTTTTCCAGTAGAGGCATCCTGAAACCATTTTACAGGAATAAAACACTACATCTGTTACTAAAATTATTACCTCTTTCACTGAAAATTAGGATTGTCATCAGGCCTAACTAAAAAGTAAAACTATTGCTTTAATTAAGGAGAGATTTTTAGAAGAGTTAAATGTAATTTTAGTTTTTAAATAGTTTGATTATATAATAAACACACCAAGACAATCAAGATACTTTATTCTGTGAGTTGATTTACTCACTACTGTAATTTTGCCATCTGAAGCCATAGCACCGTAGCATCTTATCCTGCCTGATGTTGGAAGCTAAGGAGGATTGGCCTGGTTAGTCCTTGAATGGGAGACAACCTGAGAATAACACGTGCTGCATGCTAGGGAGAAGGACCTGGCAATCCACACCCACAACAATCTGCCATTGAAAACCCTATGTATAGCAGAGAACTGACAGTAGTGCCAGGCATGACACAGTATTGGAGAGTGTAGCCTGTAGCCATACCACTGTAGTATCAGATTCTGTCAGATCTGAGAAGCTAAGCAGGCTCATGCCTGGTTAGTTCTTGGATGAGAGCTCACATGGGAACACCAGCTGCTGTAGCCTTGGGAGAAGGGCTCAGCCACCTACTCCCAAAAAACAATCAGCCATTGAAAATCTTATGAATGAAATATATATATATATATATATATATATATGTATATATATATGTATATGTATATATATGTGTGTGTGTGTGTGTGTGTATATATACACACACACACACACACACATATTAAACTTAGTGACCTATTAATTTATTGGAGTTGCTCATAGGGGCATGGGTAACTCACAGACAACCTTTACATACAGCTCCACCAATGAGAAGTTCCCACCAATATGTCCTGCATATGTCAATATGAAGGCATGAATGGCCCTCCTTTTGAGAAAACCTCTAAAAGTTGGAGGAAGAATATGAAGGCCAATAGCCCTTTAGTCTCCAGTGGAAATACCAGAGGGCTGCTGGGCAGAGAAGAGCATCTTTTATTAAACAAGTGTACAGAGATAATATGATATCCTTTCTTATTTGATACAGATTCAGATTCATCTAGCAGTTATAGAATATCTACCATGTGTTAAGCACTGTGCCAAATGCTTTTGACTTCACTATTTTATTCTGTCCTTCTAACCATATGGATAAACTCATGCTATTGAGAAAACTAAGGACCAGAAAGGTTATGATACTTAAGGTCACACAGCTGGAAAGTAGACATGGTCTTTCTTTTATGTACAAGAAGTATGAATTCTATAATATTTATGGGTATAACTATTTTATTCTTTTTTATACTTAATTAACAGCAAGTCTAAAGTCATATTTCTTTGATCTTCCCATCTCCTGTGAATTATTTACTAACCTTTTTTTTCCCTGTGGTACTTAGGGGTTGACCCAGGGCTTCGCACATGCATCTTCCCATCAAGACAAAAAGATACTTTTTGGCACTTTCTTTGACAATTAGCAAACAAATATAAATCAAGTAAGTTAAATCTTTGTTGAGGCTCATGGATATATATGCAATTCTAGTTATATAAGATACTGGTTGATATATAGAATGATACCTTTTCATGTAAAAAAAAAAAAAGAGGCTAATTATATAGAGAGGTGACTATGCATCTTGATTTTCCTGGGATAGACCCAGTTTGGATAAGTTGTTTGACCAGTTTAGATATAGAACATTTACACTAAAATTTTGTCTAAAAGTACCTTCTTTAGTCCTACAAGGAAACCATCTCCTATGTGTCCAGTGTTGCCGAGATGCATATATGTGCTCTTACAATATAAAGCACAATTTTCCATATTATTTAAAAAATATTTATTGTAAACCTACTATGTGCCAGGTATGGAATCAAGTACTGTGGATACAAAGTGAACAGGGAAGGCAGGTTTTAGCGCTCGTAAAATAAATGGGCTTTAACTATAATGTTATGGAATAGATACTTCCTATATTACAGAATTTGTCGGATGAGGCAAGGAAACTGATAAATATGTTTATACACATGTAAATATTTATAAATATATGTTATAAATATTTATTTGTTTCCATAGTATCTTAGTCTGCTCTGGCTGCTATAACAGTATGCCTTACATGGGTAACTTCTAAAAAAGACCAGAACATTATTTCTTAGTGTTTTAGAAGCTGGGAAGTCCATGATCAAAGCACTGAAAATGTCTTGTGAAGGCCTATTTCCTCATAGACAGTGCCTCTCAGTGTGTCCTTCTTTACATGGTGAAAAGGAACTAGCTATCTCTCTGGAGTCTCTTTGATAAGCACACTTATCCCTTTCATGAGGATTCTCCCCTTGTAATCATCTCCCCAAATGCTCCACCTCTTAATCCTGTCACAGTGGGGATTGTTTTTAATGTATGAATTTTGGGAACACAAATATTTTGATCATAGCACACAGGAAAATTTATTCTTAGTTTCAACCAATCAACCAACTTAAATATGACCTTTTGGAAAATGGAACAAAGAAGTCTCTTTCATTATAAGTTCCTTTCTAGTCTTCTAAATTTTTCAAGTGTACAGGCAACACAAGCAAATGTGTGGTGACTGGGAATGAATAGAATGCACAGCATGTTAAGGAAAGTTGTATTGAAGAATGTTGTTAAGTGCCATCAAGTCGGTATCCGACTCATAGCGACCCTACATACAACAGGCAAAACACTATTGTCAGTGCTTCTCTGCTGTTCATAGGGTTTTCAATGGCTGTTCGATTTTTGGGAGTGGGTTGCCGGGTCTGTCTCCCAAGCCTACAGCACTTGGTGTTCTCAGGTGGTCTCCCATCCGAGTACTAACCAGGCCCAACCTTGCTTAGCTTCCGAGATCTGATGGGATCTGTAGCTATGGCTACAGGCATATTGAAGAATAGTAAGGGATAAAAAGCTATTTCTTGCTCATGTAAAAATCTGGAGGGCTGGTATAGTGTTCTAATGTCTTTCTATTTCATTGCTCTGCTGTGAGGAGCTCCTATTCCCAAAGTCACAGGTGGTCCATTCCTGATCATACATAGATGTTCTAGCTTTTAACCATGATCACATCCCAGACATCGGAAAGGAATAAAAGAAAGCTGAAAACATGCCCAGTGCCCCCTTTCTCCATTAATATGCTGTTGGCCAGAACATGCTTATGTAGCCCTATCCAAATACAAGAAAGACTCGAAAATATACTTTTTACTTTGAGAAGCTGTATGCCTTACTTTAAAATCAAAGATTCTAATATTGTAGAAGAAAGTAATAGATATTGACAATCAATTGACAGTTTCTTCCACAAGAGTTTATATGAGTATTAGAAAATATTAACATATAGACAAATCATGACGTTGCAATGAGTTATTTTGATATATGTAATGTGTTCTTAATAAGGCAACCAAAATGATCTTTTTTAAAAAAATCATATCACTCTCCTACTTCAAATATTCCATCAGCTTTCAATTTCCTTCAAGGTACTAACAAGGTCCTACAATGCCCGATGTTATCTCCATAGTTTGCATTGCCTTTTCTTATTCATCCCAACTGGATTTCCTCTTGGTCATCTATTTATTTATTTATTTACTATTTCTATCCTTACCTGCCAGATATATATGACCTTAGAGATTTTTCACTCTTCCTGGATATCTGCTTGATTAACTCCCTTCCCTCCTTCAAGCCTTTGCCCAGATGCTACCACTTCAATGAGGCTTATGCTGACTTTAATTAAAATTCCAATTCTTTCTATCCCTGTACTCCCAATTTGCCTTGCTCTCATCAGTTTTCTCCAATACCATTTTCACCTTCTAATATCTTTACAATAATTTATTATGCTTATCATTTATCATCTGCTCTCACTAGAATATTAAGTTACTCATGGGTACATTTTTCTCCTGCTTTGTTCACTCAAAAATTCTAAGTGCTTAGAACAATGCCAGATATATTGCAGATCCTCAATAAATAATCTGTCAATGAATAAATACTTTCATTTCAGAACAACAGAAAAGAGGTAAAAGTAATACTTTTTATTATCTTGAAAATAACACCTTCTCTTTAGTCCTGGTATATCATCTTACCTTGGGACTTCTCCTTAGTGTAGCTTTAGTGAGTTACATCAGAGATGAGACTTTGTAGTTACTTAATCAGTGTTGTGAGCCCATGATTACACCCTGAAAGGGTCTGATAGATAACATTGTTTGACATTATTTCTTATGAGCATATTGTTTTGCTCTTAAGAAATTTTAGATTGTGTATACTCCATTAGATTTCTAGGTTGGAAATAAGAAAATTCCAATTCAAGCTAGCTCAAGCATAAAAAGAAACTGTCGGCTCATCTACCTAGGAAACTCAAGAGATGTGATTGCTTTTAGTCAGTGGTTTCAGGGATTCAAATGTAGCTATCAAGATTTTCTCTTGTTTTCTACCTTTCTCCATCTCTTACATCTGCTTTTATCTATTTGGGTTTCATTCTCAGTGGTGGAGGTTTACCTTATTCCTAAAACTAGCAATCCCAGAGAATAGAGTATTGCTTTCTGTTCTTCATTAGGATTCTGTTTAACCAAACTATGTTGGGGATTTGACACTTAGATTGGTCAGCATTAGAGACACTTATTTCCCAGCCTGGAAGATGAGGCTATGTAATTGAAAATCCCATCAGAATAAAGAGGAAGGTAAAATCCAACAAGGAAGGAATGTAGGGCAGACAAAAAATTAATATATAAATAAAATGCACCATGGTATAACTTTTTGAGTAACATATTTCTCACGTAAATTTGTTTATATAAGCACACAATTAAAATACTTTGCAACAAATTGTCACTTTTTTCTTTCTTAAACAGGATTATAGTAACTATAGACTTAGATTCATATTTTTCTTCTTTTAGGTTCTCATCACTTAATTTCTAGTGGAGTTTCACATTTAACAATTGCTGTGTAGTCTAGAACATGATGAAAAATAAATTATGATTGATGCTCACCCTCAATTTGAAATCAAGAGGATTTTATATCTTAAATAATACTCTTCTTCATTCTTAAATTAAGATGGAAAAAATAGAAGCAGAACATCACAGAGAAGCACTGTTTCAGTCTTCTTTATCCTCTTTGACTAAAGAAATAGAAGTATCATAACAAAGCAACCCTGCAGTCACCTTGCATGAGAATACTGTGACCCAATTTACAAATATATTTTGTATATATATATACCAAGGTAAGTAGTTTAAACTGAATTCTGAAGAGGATAAATGTGGTTTTAGAAAGTTACGTGGACTTTAGAAAGTCCACGTAAATGTTGACTCAGTATTTGGTAGAGGCAATATATATAATTGGAAATGTGGTTGTAACCTGTGTTAGAGTCCTCTATTTTTTTTCTACTTTATGCAGAGGAAAAATATAGATAATGCTCTGACACACACCTGTAATCCCAGACACTCAGGAGGCTGAGGCAGGAGGATTGTAGTTTGAGGCCAGAGGCAATCTGCTTAACTTAGACCATCTCAAAAAACAAAACAAAAACAAAAACAAAAATAAAAAAACGGGCTGGGGTTGCAGCTCAGTGATACAGCACTTGACTACTGAGTGAGGCCCTGGGTTCATTCTCCCAATATACAATACACATGATATTGATAATTACAATAATAGCAGTTAATATTGGCTGCATGCCAGTCACTATATTTAGCCGTATTTACCCTTTAACCTGTATCTTATCAATTTTGTTCTCAAAACAAACATGGGAGGAATACAGGCAGATAGCTTTCTAAACATCTCTGTTTTATCAATGAGAGGTTTTTTTTTGTTGTTGTTTGTTTGTTTGTTTGTTTGTACTAGGGTTCCGAACCCAAGGCCTTTTGTGTACTTGTGCAAGGGCCTGGAGAGTTAACTTAACTCACACATCTAATAAGGTAAGGCTTGAACCTAAACAGATATAACTCCACAGCACTTACCAAAAGTATAAGGCAGAACAGAAAGGGTCATTTGTCCTGGCTTTTTTTTTTTTCTATGTCAGAAACTAAAAAAAACTTTTTTTGCTTGTTTTTCTTTTGTTGCTGCATATTAATTGTAAAGAATAATAGGCTTTATTGTGACATTTCATGCATTTGTATCAGTGTACTTTAATTCTGTACAATTAATATGCATCAATAAAACAAAACAAGCAAAAAAAGTTTTTTTATGGGAGAAGGACGTGGTAATCCACTCCCAAGGCAATCCCGAAACAGTCAGCCATTGAAAACCCTATGAGGGTCACTATGAGTCGGAGAGTGACTCAATGGCACCTAACAACAACAATAGGCTTTATTGTGACATTTCATGCATTTGTATCAGTGTACTTTAATCATATTCACCATCCCATTATCCTCTTTTGTCCTCTCTTTCCCTATTCTCCTCGTCGCCCTTCTACTTTCATGTCCTTAAAAAAAAAACCCTACATTTCTCATATGAAAGAAAACAAGCAACATTTATCTAAGTTGGTCTTATTTTGCTTAACATGGTAATCTCTAGTAAAAATTTTCCTTTAAAAGGTAAAATGTATAATGTAAAATGTATCTGTCACCCAGAAAGACAAATATCATGTTTCCTCTCATGCATAGATGCTAGATTTTAATGTTGTTGTTGTTAGGTGCCGTGGAGTCGGTATCTGACTCATAGCGACCCTCTGTACAACAGCACTATTGTCAGTGCTTCTCTGCTGTTCATAGGGTTTTCAATGGCAGATTGATTTTTGGGAGGGGGTTGCCAGGTCCTTCTCCCAAGCCTACAGCTTCTGGTCTTCCCAGGCGGTCTCCCATCCAGGTACTAACCAGGCCCGACCCTGCTTAGCTTCCAAGATCTGGTGGGATCGGATGCCATAGGGCTATGGCTGCAGGCAGATTTTAATAATATATATTAAATATTTCAATATATATGTGTCATGAAAGTAGAAGGGAGGCTCTTTGGGGGAAGCAAGGGTACTAGGAAAGGGGAGGGGCAGTAAGGAAAAGTCATGGGGAGAAGAAAGACAAATATCACATTTTCTCTCATAGGCAGAATGTAGACATATATTTATAGACATAAGCAGAAGGGGGACTATTTGTGGGGAGGAAAGGGATCAGCAGGAAATAGGGGAGACATGAGAGGATAATGAGGGGTGAACATAAGCAATGTACAATGATATGCATGTATGGAAATGTCACAATGAAAACCATTAATTTGGATACTGACTAAAAGATGACTATTAAAAATCATTAAAAATAAAACAAATGTGTCTGTCAGATGCTGATAAACTATTGGCTGCATGAATGTGATGCCATAGTCTTTCTTCAAATATAAACAGTTGGATATATCACCTTTTCTAGGGACACTGTAAATTTAGTAACTTCATCATTCCAGAGAGAAACTGTTGATTCCCACCATGGAATGGGTGGCTGAAGAGAGTGATAGGACAATAATGAATATAGTGAAGCAATATCTTACTATTGCCCCCCAAATTATACTTTCCTCAATTCATAGTTTTAAAGGATTTTTCCTTAAGCCTTTAAAAATATTTCTATAGGACTAAACATTAATATATTGTTTTCTTTAAAAATGATAAAAGTCTACATCACTTTTTTCTTGAAAATTTATATTTCTTCTGGAAAAGTTGCATGTAATATGTATAACTTCTCCCAATTTTAGATTTAATATGTACCTTACCTCTATTTCTTTGGCCTTTTGGTCATGCAAAAATATTTGTTTTTCCTTTAGGTGGAATGGTTTATTGTCATGATTCTATCTATACTCACATGGGTCCTTAAGACTCTTAGGAACTGTTCTTGTTTAGAATTTCCTTCTATAAAACCAAAATAAAACCACTTTAATATAGCAAATATGTGTTAACTGTCTTTTATGTGGTATGTATGTAGTTTGAAGCAGGGCTGGGGTTTAACTCAGTTGGTAGAGTGCTGCTGTGCAGTCTCTGATGTCCTGAGCGTGATCGCTAGCACTGCAAAAACAGGAGAAGGATTTGGCAATCCACTCCTGAGGCAATCCTGAAACAATCAGTCATTGAAAACCCTATAAGGGTGGCTATGAGTCAGACATGACTCGACAGCACCTAACAACAACAGATGTAGTTGAACATAGCACATTGGTTATTATTCATTCATTGTGTTACAAGTAAAAATTTGATATATGATGTGTTATAAAATAACCTGAAATTGCTCTGCATTTGGAAAACTTTTATCAACATTTCTAGACTAAACCAGAATTATATTTTCTTCTGGTGTTGGAAATGAAATGTATCAGGGATTGCTCACATTTATTATCATCACTTTCTATGATGCTTAAATAACATTTTATCAAGCAAATTGTAGAAAATTATTTGTTTCTTTGGAGATAATTTGTTTGAGCAAGTTAAGGAAAGAACAGGATGAAGTTTAATGAAATCTTTGTGCTTTGTGTACTCCAGCAATTTTATCAAAGATTGCATTCACTAAACACATGCAGGGTTATTTCTGTTAATGGTTGCATTATTTTAGATGTATGATTTACTATTCAATATACTTATGGTCGTGTACAGCCATACTACATTGGCCTCTGATCTTGTTAGATCTTGGAAGCTAAGCAGGGTTGGGACTGGTTAGTCCTTGGCTGGGAGAGTACTTGGGAATACTGGGTGCTGTAGGCTTGAGAGAAGGACCCAACAGTCCACTCCTGAAACAGCCATTGAAAGTCCTATGAATAGCAGAGAAGCACTGACAATAGTGCCAGACATGGCACAGTGTCAGGGAGTGTTTCGTTCCGTTGTATATAGGGTCACTATGAGTCAGACCCAACTCAGCAACACCTAACAACAGCAAAATACTTATGGTTATTTTCCTTTGTGTTTATATTTTCTGCTTTGTATATATTCCTTTTCTTTAGGTGTGGTCCTTGAGGGATGAACTGAAGTTCTCACATACTTTGCAAGTGATCCACTCCTGGGCCACACCCCTAATCCATTTTTATTTTTTATTTTGAGTCACAGTCTTGCTAAGTAACACAGACTGCCTTTAGCTTCAGACTTGCAGGATTTCAGGCACTGTGCCCAGATATATATTCCAGTTAGAGTTTAGTTACTATTAAAATGATAACAAGATAAAGGTTGTTGTTGTTGTTAGGTGCCATGAAGTTGGGTCTGATTCATAGTGACCTATATACCAAAGAATGAAACACTACCCAACACTTTGCCATGCCTTGCACTATGTCAGTGCTTCTCTGCTATTCATAGGGTTTTCAGTGGCTGATTGTTTCAAGACTGGGCTGTCAAGGCCCTCTCCCAGGCCTATAGCACCTGGTATTTCCCATGTAGGGACTAACCAGGCCTGATCTTGCTTAGCTTCAAGGATCAGATAGGATCAGATGCCAGTTTGGTATGGCTGTAGACACATAACTCTTTAGGAAAGTTTCAATGGCATTAGAATACAAAGTGAGAAGTATATGCTTGTCAAATATGTAGTATAAATAAATAATTTAAGTGAAAGTGGTTGACTACTTTTAAAGTGGTTGTTAGAATTCATGTACTTCATTGTAAGTAATTGCTATCTGTAAAAATTCTATGGCTTCTGTATAAGAAAAAGAGACATTTTGACAGGCAACACTACTATAAAGTGACAGCAAGTACAGATCCTTGGCAACTGTCATTATCCTGCTGTTGAATTCACATCCAAACTATGTGGTAACTTAGACTTGCATATTTGTTAATGAAACATGGTCTGTCAAACTAGCCACATTTCTTATCAATAGAATTATTAGCCTCATGCAGATTTATACCACAGAAATCTAAATTTACCAAGGATACATTGTACTTCAAAAGGAAGGGGAGATAAAAACTTAATCAAGAACATTTAGTATGCTTATACTAAAATTTCTGGTGAAATGTGCTTGGTTAAGTAAAAGTTGAATTTTTAGAAAATAACAGATTGGTTTACATTTATCCTGTCATGAAATTAATACAAGTAAGTCTTTTAATAAAAAATTTAAAAATGTAATTCAGATTATTAATTATAGCACACTAAATATCCATTAGATTTAATGCAGTTTTCTCTATGCAGGTAGTAGAAAGCTGATGTATACATTAAGTTATTTTGAATGGAAAGTAACAGAAAGTTCAACTGAAAGTGACTTTGAAAATGAGGAACTTTCATGATCTTATCTAAGAAGAACTTCAGAGAGGAAGAGAGAGAGAGAGAGAGAGAGAGAGAGAGCGAGAGAGCGAGCTATTCTAAGGTTAAATTCAGTGGTTCTGTTGTGTTATCAAAGAGACTGACTCTTTGTATTTTTCCCTCTAGCACCCCCAGAATGTTAGCTAGATCATTGTTCAACTTAACCTGTCCTCACTTGCAAGATCATTCATTAGTTTTGCTCAACAATGTCCAAAGGAAGGAGATGGATGTTTGATCACCTCTATCTCTTTCTTATTAGGGCAAAAAACCTTTCCCCAGAAGACTTCTCATGTCTTATTGGCTAAACTAAAATAAGAAGCAGATTATTTAACTTGTCAGGGTCAAGGGAGATGTAATTACCATCATTAGCTTTAGACCATTGAATAGTAGCCCAAAGAAGCTGGTCAGAGGATACCTTCCATGGGCATATTTGGAGGATGAGTTTCCAAACATAACTGAAACTTTTTATCTAAGGGAAAATTGGGGGAATTATGGTTAGATAAATGATCAACATTGCCTTAAATAACTTTTGGCTTTATAGTCTACAGTATTTCTTAAATTCTGTTTACTTTTTTTTATCAATGGCATTTTGGTGGCGCATTTTCAGACAATGCCATAGATACCAAAGAATAGTTTCTGCATATAAATTGCTGGTTGAGTTCCTTTGGAAGGGTTACATATGTAAATATAAGGATTTTACCATTTCAGAGTGGGCTATAAATCATATGAAACCATGTAACAAAATAAGCATAGCAGTGTTACTGGGGAGACATGGAGGGCAACAGTAGATAGGTCTGGAGCACAGGTCTTAGAAACTGACAGCAAAACTTTGGTCTTTGTATTCAGCATGTAAAAGCATTTATACCTGACATATAAGTTATAGTATAGAGTATAGACAAAGTTTGTTAAAAGATGGTACCCCTTTAAGGACTTTAACTCCATACAATCCCATTTTAACTCCTTTCAAAACCATAACTGGTCCTTCACAGTTAATCTCTTCAACTAGATAATTATTGTTTTAATGTAAAATGTAAGACTTCAAATCAGATCAACATTTATTAGCACATTTCTTTCTTTTTATTTATCTATTTATTCATTTTTGTGGTACTGGGTGTTGAACCTAGGGCCTTGTACTTGCATGCTTTGCAAATGCTATACCAGTGAGAGGAACCCAAGCCCATTTTTTTTTTCACTCTTTAAGACAGGTTCCGTAGACTGCCTCTGGTCTCAAACTTCAGATCCTCCTGCCTCTGCCTCCTGAGTTGCTGGTATTACAGGCGTGTGCCAGTGCAGCTAGCGAAACACTTATTTCTTTTTTATTATTTGAAATTTTTAATGTGATTCATTCCAGCACGCTTTTCATTGTGACATTTCTATATATGTATTTTGTGGTACATTACACAGATAAGTTCCCCCTTACCCTTTTGTGCATTTCCTCCCCCTGTCCCGCTTCCCCAACAAAGACTTCTCTTCTATTTGCTTGTCTTTTTATGGTAATAGTTTTCTATATATCCTTGGATCCAATTATGTTTAAGATTGAAGCTTTTTCTGTAGTGAACATTCTTTTTACATTGTCAGTACTATTACATGAATTTTCTAGTTCATCTATATTAATACCATTCTTTGACATTATTGGTGTTATTAGAATTATTTCTAGGACTATTAAAGTTGGGCTGTTCACCTTGAGGTCACCCCCTCCCCCATTCCTCATTCCTCCTTGTTCCACCTCTCCCCTCTTTCCTCTCAGGATTCCCTCCTTTTGCTAGATCTCTCCCTCCTTCTTTTGGGTTCTCCAAATTGTCCCTTCTCCACTAGGTTGACTTTAGCTTTTTTTTTTTTTAATTATGTTCTGACCTCTGCATAGGATTTTTTCCTTCTTATAATTTTGATTCAGCTTCCATATATGAGTGAGAACATGTGGTATTTCTCTTTCTGAGCTTGTGTTCGTTCATTTAAAATAATTTTCTCCAATTCCATCCATTTTGCTGCAAATGACAGTATTTCATTTTGTTTAATTGCGATTAGTATTCCATTGTGTATATGTACCATAGTTTTTTTTATCCATTATTCTGTTGATGGGTACTTTGGTTGATTCCATATCCTTGCTATTGTGAAAAGTGCTGCATTGAACATGGAGATGCAGGTGTCTCTGTGGTATGATGGCCCATCTCCCTTTGGGTAAATTCTCAATAGTGGTATAGCTAGTCATATGGTAGATCAATATTTAGTTCTTTAAGATACCTCCATATTGATTTCCAAAGTGGTTGGACCAATTTACAACTCCACCAGCAGTGTAAGAGGGTTCCCTTTTCTCTGCAACCTCACAAGCATTTGTTATTATTTGTTTTATTGATCTTGGCCATTCTTACTGGTGTAAGGTGAAATCTCAGAGTTGTTTTAATTTGCATTTCCCTAATGGCTAGGGATATTGAGCATTTTTACATGTGTTTCATGGCTTTACGGACCTCTTCATTTGAGAACTATCTATTAAGCTCCTTTTCCCACTTGTGTATTGGGTTATTTATTTTCTTGGGTATTTTTTTCTTAAGTTCTTTGTAAATTCTGGTAATTAGACCTTTGTCTCCTGTATAGGATGGGAAAATTTTTTCCCATTCAGTGGGGGTTTCCTTGACTCTGTTAATTGTTTCTTTGCTGTACAGAAGATTTTTAATTTCATGTAATCCCATTTACCTATTCTTGTTGCAATTTCTTGAGCAATTGGAGTCCTATTAAGGAAATCCTTTCCTATGCCTATATGTTGGGGTATACTACCTATCCAGTCTTCTATTAGTTATAATGTTTCTGGTTTTATGTTGAAGTCTTTTATCCATTTTGAGTTAACTCTCATGCATTTTGAGAGATGTGGGTCAGTTGTCAATTTTCTGTAAGTGGCTGTCCATGTTTCCCAGCACCATTTATTGAAAAGGCTATCCCGTTTCCAGTTTACTTGCTTTGTTCCTTCATTGAAAAATCAGGTGGCTATAGGTGTGATGAGGTATTTCTGGATCTTCTATTCTGTTCCACATGTCTTCAGGCCTATTTTTGTGACAGTACCAAGCTATTATTGACACCACTGCCCTATAGTATAGCTTAAAGTCAGGGATTGAGATTCTACCTGCACTAGGTTTGACAGCTTAAGTGTTTTGGCTATATGTGGTCTTTCGTGATTCTGTATGAATTTTTGTATCATTTTTTCTATTTCTGTAAAGTCAGTCAATGGAATTTTAATGGGAATTGCATTACATCTATGAATTGCTTTTGGTAGGATAGCCATTTTTACTACTTGATTCTCCCTATCCGGGAGCAGGGAAGGTCCTTCCATTTTTTAGTGTCCTCTGCTATTTCTTTCTTTAATGTTTTGAACTTTTCCTTGTAGAGATCTGAAGGGTCTTTGGTTAGGTTGATTCTAAGGTACTTAATTTTCTGGGGGGCTATCTTGAAATGTTTCTCTATTGTTTCTGTAATTTCCTTCTCTTCCTGTTTACAGTGGTGTAAAGAAAAGCTATTGATTTTTGTGTGTTGATTTTATATCCAGTCACTTTGCTGAAGGAGTTCATTAGATCTAAAAGTTTTCTGGATGAGGTTTTGGGGTCTTTTAGGTATAGAACCATGTCATCTGCAAAAAAGGATATTTTGACCTCTTCATTGCCAATCTGTTTCCCTTTGATTTCTTTCTCTTGTCTGATTGCCCTGGCCAGGACTTCAATTACTATGTTAAATAGAATAGGAGAGATTGGACATCCTTGCCTTGTTGCAGATCTAAGAGGAAATGGCTTCAGTTTTTCTCCATTTAAAATAATGTTGGCTGTAGGTTTGTCATAAATGGCTTTTATGAAATTAAGGTATTTGCCTGTTATACCTATCTTCTCCAGGGTTTTTTATCATGAAAAGGTGTTGCACTTTGTTGAAGGCCTTTTCACCATCACTTGAGATGATCATGTGGTTTTAGTTTGCCAGTTTCTTCATATGTTGGATTACATTAATTGATTTCCAGATGTTGAACCAGCCTTGCATCTGTGGAATAAATCCCACTTGGTCATGATAAATAATCTTTTTAATATGTTGCTGGATTTGGTTTGCCAGGATTTTGTTAAGGATTTTCACATCTATGTTCATAAGGGACATGGGTCTATAATTCTGTATCTTAGGTGAATCCTTTCCTGGTTTAGGTATCAGTGTGATGGTAGCTTCATAGAATGAGTTTGGGAGTATTCCCTCCTTTTCTACTTTTTGGGATAGTTTGAGGAAGACAGGTATTATATCTTCTTTGAAAGTTTGGTAAAATTCTGCTGTGAACCCCTCAGGACCTGGGCTCTTCTTTGTTGGGAGACTTTTTATTATGTTTTCTATTTCAGTGTATTTAGTGGGCTTGTTTAGGTCACTTATGTCTTCTGAGGTTAGCTGTGGTAAGTCATATGTGTTAACAAATTTATCTATTTCTCTGTATTTGCATATTTTTGAGAATATAATCTCTCAAGTAATCCCTGATGATTTTCTGTATTTCATTGTAGTCATTGGCTATGGACCCGTTTTCCTTTGTAATCCTTACTATATTAGTTTTTTCCTTTTTCTTTTTGATGAGCTTGGCCAGAGGAATGTCTATTTTATTAATCTTTTCAAAGAACCAGCTCTTAGTCTTATTAATTTTTTGAATTATCTTTTTAGATTCTAATTGAGATATTTCTCCCTTTATTTTTGTAATTTCTTTTTGGATGCTCCTTTTAGGATTGATTTGTTGTTGAATTTCTAGTGTCTTAAGGTGTGTCATTAGGTCATTTATTTGGCTCTTCTTTACCTTATTGATGGAGGCACTTAATGCTATAAACTTCCCTCTCAAAACTGCCTTTGCTGTCTCATAAGTTTTGTTAGGATGTATTTTCATCATCATTTGATTGCAGGAATTTTAAAATTCCATTTTGATTTCATCAACAACCCATTGGTCTTTCAGCAGTGTATTAGTCTCTGTGAGTTTGTAAAATTTCTGGAATTATTCTTGCTCTTGAGCTCCAATTTTATTCCATTGTGATCTGATAAGGAACAGGGGATAATTTCTACTTTTTTGTATTTGTTGAGGGAATTCTTATGGACTAGCATATGATCTATTTTAGAAAATGTTCCACGTCAAGCTGAGAGGAATGTGTATTCCTCATTGTGTGGATGAAATATTCTGTACATATCTGTGAGATCAAATTGGTTTAGGGTGGAAATTTGATTAGTCATTTCTCTGTTAATTTTCTGCTTTGATGACCTGTCTCTTGACGAAAATGGGGTATTGAAGTCTCCCAGTATTATTGTGTCTGGTCCAATAAAGTTCTTTATGTTCTGTAAAGTTTGTCTTGTAAAGCTAGGTGCCCCAGTGTTTGGGACATAAATATTTAGAAGCATTACTGGTTTCTGATTGATTATTCCTTTTACTAAAATGTTGTGTCCTTCTTTGTCTCTTCTAATTAGGTTTGGATTGAAAGTTAATCTATCTGATATTAGAATTGAAACCCCTGCTTTTTTTGTTTCCCCCCTGCTTGGTATATTGCTTTCTAGCCCTTAATTCTCAGTCTGTTGTAGTCTTTGTGAGTAAGATGGGTTTCTTGAATACTACATAATGAAGGTTTATGTTTTTTAATCCAGTTAGCCAGTCTCTGTCTCTTAATTGGTGAGTTAAGTCCATTTACATTAACAGTGATTATTGAGTAGTATCTATTTTTATGCATCCAATCATTACATGTTACTGGTTTATGAATCATGGTTGCTTTGTTCCTTCCTTGGATTGCACTCATCTCAGCTAACCAAGTCTTTGGTTTCCTATATAGGGTATCTTATCTCTCCTGGATGTGGTAATTGATTTACAATCCTCTGTAGGACTGGTTTGGTGGTTGCAAATTGTTTGAATGTGTCAATATCATGGAATGTCTTTTACTCATCATGGTTTTTCAAAGATAATTTTTCTGGATATGGTATTCTTGGTTGGAAATTGTTCTTTTTTAGGATGTGAATTACCTGTGTCCAAGCCTTTCTAGATTTCAGTATTGATATGGAGAAGTCTGCAGTTATTTTAATAGGTTTTCCTTTAAAAGTAATTTGGGGTTTCTCCCTTGCTGCTTTCAAGATAGCCTCCCTGGTTTCTAATGAAAGCATTCGAGCTATGATATGTCTTGGCAATGACCTATTATGATCTACTGTGGATGGGGTCCTGAATGTTTCAGTTGTGTATGTATCCATATCCTGGATGATCTCTGGGAAGTTTTCCTTGAGAATATCATATACTAGATTTTCTAGTCCTCTGGTGGATCTTTCCTCTCCTTCAGGGACACCCTGAATTCTTAACTTTCATTTTTTCATTCTGTCTGAGGTTTCTTGGAAATCTTTTTAAAATTCCTTCATCATTGTTTCCATTTCTGATTGTGCATATTTAATTTCTTGAATTGCATCTTCAGAATTGGAAATTCTTAGCTCAATTTTATCCAGTCTCAATGAAAAGGATTCTTTTGCAGAGGTTAATTCATTTAGTTTAGTTTGCATGTCAATGATTATCACTTAATTTTTCCTAATTATTTCTATCTGGGAGGATAGAATGGACTCCAGATGAGATAACTTCTTTTCAAGGAATTCAATGGTGCTAGTGGTATTTGTTTTGATTTCTCTTAGCATGTTTATAACCATAACTCTGAATTCCAATTCAGAAATCTCTAGGAGTTGAGATTTATTGGAGGAGTTTGTGGGGGGGGAGCTTTGGCCTGTGGGGTCTTCAGATCCAGCCTGACCCTTTGTGTTTCTTCTAGGATTATTTTATTTGCCCATAATATGGTCCAGGAAATAGATTTCATCTCTCCCAAGTGTACAGAACTTCTCCCTTTGCTATTCTTTAGAGTTTGTGTGGTGATGAATTTCTGGCACTTTATTTTTGCTCCTCAGCCCTGTATTTTACAGCTTCAGAACCTTAGACAAGAATCTGTTGCAGACTCTGAAATCAGTTCTGTCCCATTCAGATTCCCTCTGATCCCTGAGATCCTAGACAATGGGTTGTCTAATGGGTGCAATGCAATTCCTCAGTTGTCTAGTCTGTGGGGCTCTTACTGTAGTTCACCAGCCATACTCGACTCTTAATGGGGTTAGTTGTTAATCAGATCTCCTAGGTTCAGTGGACCACCAGCTTGTGGCACTCTTATCTTTGTCGTATACTCTCCACTCCTTAGTTTCCCATTCTTTTGTTCACTATTCCAGTAGGGCTGGGGGATAGGGAGGCAATAGATTCTGGTTCTCTTCTGGGGCATGAGAAAGGGGCATATATGGTGAAAGCAGAGGGAGAAAGAGGAGAGAGAGAACAGAGACTAATAGAAATTAAAGTCAGAATTAAAATTAAAGTTATAATTTAAGGATAAAATAATTAACTAAAACAAAAACACTTATATAGAATAAGAAGAGAAGGAGAATAAAAAAAATGAAGAGAAAAAAGAAAAAAGTGTGCATGCAACACTCTCACATCAAAAAATATAAAATATAAAATAAATAAAATAAAATAAAATAAAATAATAAAAATAATAATCACACACACACACACACACACGTATCCTCTCACAGGAGATATCTGAACTATGAAGACCGTAAGGATGACGTGAACACTGCATAACTCATGCTGCCATTGTTTTTCACACTACCCACGGCAGAGTTAAATCTTCTGAAAAGGGCCTGTCTCTCTTCCTTCAGGCGGCTGACTTTGCTGCAGGAAAGGGGCTTTCCCTGCCTTTTTTTTTTTTTTTTGTTGTTGTTGTTGTTAAGACCAGGCTGCATTAGGGTGTGGGGTTTCTGCACAGCTTCCCTCTGCCAAGTGGATATGGTGGGTAGCCCCTCAATCCCCCAGGTTTAAGCAGGGCACTGGGTGCCCTTAGAGTCTGTCCCACAAAATATTCCATCCCTGTTGTATTTTCAGAGAGGCAGTGGAACCTGTGGGGGGCTTCCTGGAATTCTCCCTGCCCCACAGAGTTTGGGTGCGAATTCCCCAAATCAGAGATCTGTGCCCCAAAGACTATGGCATGGGGGGAATATGGCTGTTACAGTGGGGTCTTTAATGCTGGACTCTCTGTCCACTTGGCGAGATCTAAATCCCATTGTGGTCTCACCACTCCCACCCTGTAGCGGGTGGGATGATATTCGACCACCCCCGGTAAATCTGCAGCCTGTCTGGCCATGTGGCAGTTGTGCTTGACACTGCCCTGGGACAAAGTGCATTGCTGCACCCCTTTCAGGACTGCGGTCATACTCTGCCCGGGTGGGACTCTGTTGCTTCTGCAGACCCCAGCCGATATTGAATCACCTCCGCGTAGATCTGGGGTCCGAGTGAGTGTGTGCCTGTATGTCTGTGAAAGTCATGCCCATGCAACTGCCCCACCACAACAGGAGGGAGGGAGCAGTGCCATGGGTTGGGGCACGCTCTGCTGGTGCACATTCCTTAGCCCCTTCTGCGTTCACTCCCTGCACCCACTTTGGGATGGATGGGATGACAACGTATCACCTCCGGTGGATCTGAGGCCTATACTCCTGCATGAGGATCCTGCACCAGCCCAGAGACTCCAGGTGCACAGCAGGCACTGCTTAGGAATGGCCATTCTGTCTGCCACGTCCAGGTAACTCACCCAGAGCTTGCAGTCTGTGTCCCGTTGGCACAGTGTTGATGTGATGCCAAGGCTGTATTCTGTGTAGGGTCCGGGTACCTGTGGGTGTGTGTGTGGAGTCTCCTCTGAGTCTCAGTGATGTGCCGCCTGCAAAATGGTGACTCAGTTGTTGCCCTTTATGTAGATCCTCTGGACCCTGATCCACAATCTCAATGCTTGTCCGGTTCCTTCCGCTGTCTCCGATCTAAACCATCATTGTGTCTCTCTAGTCCATGTGTGCTACAAACCATTAATTAAGGCTTCCCTCTGGGTCAGAAGGCGTGTGCTGTCTGCCATCTTCTCTCTACTTCAACACTTATTTCTTGAAGGAAGTACAGTTATGGGTATAGACTAGCTGAGCAAAATGTGTAGAAAGACAGAGAGATAAGAGCTATAGAAGGCAATACATTAGAGTTATTGCTGAGGTATCTATACTAGGGCAATGAACAACACCCGTAGATAGAAATTCTTGAATTTGAGACCAAAAACATTAATTTTTTAGGAGTTTCCCTCAAATTGATATAATAAGCCACTAAGGATCACTACTGCTATTAAAATAGAGGAAATGAGAAGAGAAAATGCTCTTGCCAAAACTTGAGACATCTCCTCAATTCTTCTTATAGTACTTAACTGCTTTTGCTACTCTTCTTTCTCTAACCATATTTTCTTATAGTTTTAGATTTCATGTCTTGATTTAGTTGTTGCTTTGTGAAGCAAAAATATTACATTAGATTTAATGAACATCTCAGAGAGTAAGCTTGTTAAATACTAGCCTGGAATATCAATGAAGTTGTAAGTTCCACAGCATATAAGATCTGTTCCTGATAATCATTTTGAATGTGATAAAAGCCAAATGTGAGTTGTAGATTTGTTTAAGAAAAGGAGAAAAGCAGCTGTGTGCCATAGTGCACACCTGTAATCCCAACTACTCAAGAGGCTGAAGCAAGAGGATTGTCAGTCTGAGGCCAGAGGCAGCCTACACAACTGAACAAGACCCTGTCTCAAAATTTTAAAAAAGGGGGGGCTGTGGGTATGGTGGAAAGAAAGAAGAAAGAAAGGAAGGAAGGAGGGAAGGAAGGAAGGAAGAGTAGGGGAGGGAGGGAGGAAGGAAGGAAGGAAGAAAGAGGAAGGGAGTAGGGAGGGATAGAGGAAGGAAGGAAGGAAGGAAGGAAGGAAAGGAAGAAAGGAAAGGAGAAAAGCTTACAAAATCTCTTAATATACATTTCAGCTATGTAATTCTGTAATTTATTATATTCGTTATGTCCTATGTGGAAAAATTTTAAAGATTCATTTACCTAAAATTTTATAATTTTAAATTAAATGACAGCTTTTATCAATACTTCTTTAAGATTAACGTTTGCTATGTTTTACTTCACCCATCTCCAGGTACAAAAATATATATGTGTTTTAGATACATACAGATACACATTTTTGTTTTGTTGATGTTGAGACAGAATCCATACTGAAGGCTGTGTTCGTAGATTCTCATCAGTAAATATTTCAAATCCACTTTCAGCAAGGAGAGTTGTGTCATATGCATAATGGAGGTTGTTAATGAGTCTTTCTCCAATCCTGATGCCACATTCTTCTTTATAAAGCCCAGCTTCTCAGATTATGTGCTCAGTATAGAGTTGAAGAGGTACAGTGAAAGGATATAGCCCTGACGCACCCTTTCTTGATGTCAAATGAAGTAATGTTTCCTTGTTCTCTTTGAATGACTTCTCTTGGTTCATGTACACATTCCTCTTGAGGCCAATTAAGTGCTCTGTTATTCTCATTCTTCACAATGTTATCCATAATTTGTTATGATCCACACAGTCAAATGCCTTTTCATAATCAATAAAATGTAGATAGACATCTTTCTGGTATTCTCTTCTTTCATCTAGACATCCATCTGACATTAGCAATGATGTCCCTGGTTTGACATCTTCTTCTGAATCGGGCTTGATTTTCCAACAGTTCGGTGTCAATATACTGCTGCAGTCGCTTTTGAATGATCTTTAGTAAAAGTTTGCTTGTGTGTGATATTAATGAAACCGTTTGATAGTTTCCAGATTTGGTTGGATCCCCTTCCTTGGAAATAGGCACAAACATGGATCTTTTCCATTCAGTTGGGCAGGTAGTTGTTTTCCGTATTTCTGGTCATAAACATGTTAGCATCCCCAGTGCTGCATCTGTTTGTTAAAACATCTCTATTCATATTCCACCAATTCCTGGAGCTTTGTTTTTACCCAATTCCTTCAAGGAAGCTTCCACTTCTTCCTTCAGTACCACTGGTTCCTGATCATATGCAGTCTCATGAAATGGATGGTCATCCACCAATTCCTTTTTGGTATAATAACTCTTTGTATTCATTTCATCTTCTTTTGATGTTTCCTGCATCATTTAATATTTTCTCTGCAGAATCCTTCACTTTGGGCACTTGAGGCTTGATTTTTTTCTTTGATTTCTTAAGTTTGAGAAAAACAGAGTGTGTTATTCCCTTTTGTTTTTCTCTCTCTAGCTCTTTGCACATGTCATAATATTTGATTTTGTCTTATCAAGCCCTTTGAAATCATCCATTTAGTTTCTTAACTTCTTGAAGTCTTTGATTATCCACCAATTCTTTTCAGTGTAATGTCTCTGTATATTCCTTTGATCTTCTTTTGATGTTTCCTGCATTGTTTAATGAATCTGTATATTCCTTCTATTTGTTTTGAAGTGTTCTGTGGCATTTAATACTCTCAAAAATGAATCAGTAAGGAACTTCATGATAAATGGAGGAAATACTGAGGTTGTCCAAGATTTTGTTTTATTTGATTCTACAATCAACACCCATGGAAGCTGCAGTCAAGAAATCAAAAGACATTGCATTGGGAAAAGCTGTTGCAAAAGATCTCTTTCCAGCACTATTTGTTGAAAAGGCTGTCCTTTTTCCAGTTTACTTGCTTTGCTCCTTGTTGAAAATCAGGTGGCTATAGGTGTGTTGAGGTATTTCTGCGTCTTCTATTCTGTTCCAGATGTCTTTGGGCCTATGTTTGTGCCAGTACCAAGCTGTTTTTGCAACCACTGCCCTGTAGAATAGCTTTAAGTCAGGGATTGTGATTCCACCTGAATTAGTTTTGCAGCTTAAAAGTGTTTTGGCTATACGTGATCTTTTGTGGTTCCACATGAATTTTTGGATCATTTTTTCTATTTCTGTAAAGTCAGTCAGTGGAATTTTAATGGGTATTGCATTAAATGTATAGATTACTTTTGGTAGGATAGCCATTTTTACTATATTAATGCTCCCTATCCAGGAGCAGGGGAGGTCTTTCCATTTTTCAGTGTCCTCAGCTATTTTTTTCTTTAATATTTTGAAATTTTCCTTATAGAGATCTGAAAGGTCTTTGTTTAGATTGATTCCAAGGTATTTAATTTTTTGGTGGGCTATCATGAATGGTATTTTTCCTGAAATTTCCTTCTCTTCCTGTTTGAAACTGGTGTAAAGAAAAGCTATTGATTTTTGTGTGTTAATTTTGTAGCCTGCAACTTTGGTGAAGGAGTTAATTAGATCCAGAAGTTTTCTGGTTGAGGTTTTGGGGTCTTTCAGATATAGGATCATATCATCTGCAAATAAGGATAATTTGATCTCTTCCTTGCCAATCTATATCCCTTTGATTTCTTTCTCTTGTCTGATTGCCCTGGCCAGGACTTCAATTACTATGTTAAATAGAATAGGAGAGAGAGGACATCCTTGTCTTGTTCCAGATTTAAAAGGAAATGGTTTCAGTTTTTCTCCATTTAATATAATGTTGGCTGTAGGTTTGTCATAAATAGCTTTTATGAAATTAAGGTATTTGCCTGTTATACCTATCTTCTCCAGTTTTTTTTTTTAACATGAAAAGGTGTTGCACTTTGTTGAAGGCCTTTTCACCATCACTTGAGAAGATCATGTGATTTTAGTTTGCCAGTTTCTTGATATGCTGGATTACATTAATTGATTTCTGTATGTTAAACCAGCCTTGTATCTGTGGTATAAATCCCACTTGGTCATGGTGAATAATCTTTTTCATATGCTGCTGGATTCTGTTTGCCAGAATTTTATTAAATATTTTTGCATCTAAAGTCATAAGGGAGATGGGTCTATAATTCTCTATCTTAGATGAATCTTTTCCTGGTTTAGGTATCAGGGTGATGATAGTGTCATAGAATGAATTTGGGAGTGTTCCCTCCTTTTCTATTTTTTGGAATAATTTGAGGAAGACAGGTATTATATCTTCTTTAAAAGTTTGGTAAAATTCTGCTGTGAATCCATCAGGACCTGGGCTTTTCTTTGTTGGGAGACTGTTAATTCCCCTTTCTATTTCTGTATATGTAATGGGCTTGTTTAAGTCATTTATGTCTTCTGGGGTTAGCTTTTGTAGGTCATACGTGTTAATGAATTTGTCTATTTCTTCTGCATTTTCATATTTTTGCAAATACAGTCTCTTGTATTAATCCCTGACAATTTTCTGTATTTTGGTGAAGTAGGTGTTTATTGACCCATTGTCTTTCATAATCCATACTATGTTACTATGTTAGATTTTTCCTTTTTCTTTTTGATGAGGTTAGTTATAGGGGTGTCTATTTTATTAATCTTTTCAAAGAACTAGCTCTTAGTCTTATTAATTTTTTGAATTACCTCTTTGGATTCTCATTGAGATATTTCTCCCTTTATTTTTGTAATTTCCTTTTGAATGTTCCTTTTAGGATTGATTTTTTGTTGGCTTTCTAGTGTCTTAAGATGCATCATTAAGTCATTTATTTGGCTCTTCTTTATTTTATTGATGAAGGCACTTAATACTATAAACTTCTCTCTTAAAGCTACCTTTGCTGTATCCCATATGTTTTGGTATGATGTGTTTTCATCATCTTTTGATTGTAGCAATTTTTTAAATTCCAATTTGATTTCATCAATGATCCATTCGTCATTCAGTAGTGTATTATTCAGTCTTCATGAGTTTGTAAAGTTTCTGGAATTATTCTTGCTCTTGAGCTCCAATTTTATCCCATTATGATCTGATAAGGAACAGAGGATAATTTCTACTTTTTTGTATTTGTTGAGGGAGTTCTTATGGACTAACATATGATCTATCTTAGAAAACGTACCATGTCGAGCTGAGAAGAATGTGTATTCCTCATTGTGTGGATGAAGTATTCTGTATATATCTGTGAGATCCAACTGGTTTAGGGTGGAGATTAGATTTGACATTTCTCTGTTGATTTTCATTTTGATGACATTTCTCTTGATAAACGTGGGGTATTGAAGTCTCCCTTTGTTATTGATTCTGGTCCAATAACGTTCTTTATATTCCATAAGGTTTGTCTTATAAAGCTAGGTGCACCTATATTTGGGGCATAAATATTTAGGAGCGTTATTGATTCTTGATCGATTGTTCCTTGTATTAAAATGTAATGGTCATCCGCATGCAGAAAAATGAAAGCTGACCTGCATCTCTCAATATACACAAGAGTCAACTCAAAATGGCTAAAAGATCTCAACATAATACCAGAAACTTTAAAACTTATAAAAGGCAAGATAGGCAATACACTCCATCATATAAGCATAGGAATGTATTTCCCTAATAGGACTCCAGTACTCAAGAAGTTGCAACAAGAATAGATAAGTGGGATTACATGAAATTGAAAAGCTTCTGCACAGCAAAAGAAACAATTAACAGAGTGAAGGAAACCCCCACGGAATGGAAAAAAAACTTCACATTTCATACATCAGATAAAGGTCTAATTACTAGAATTTATAAAGAACTCAAGAAAAAAACTCCCCCCAAAAAAACCCAATACACAAATGGGCAAAGGAACTGAGTAGACAGTTCTCAAATGAAGAGGTTGGTAAAGCCATGAAACACATGAAAAGAGGCTCAATATCCCTAGCCATTAGCGAAATGCAAATTAAAACAACTCTGAGATTTCACCTTATACCAGTAAGAATGGCCAAGATCAATAAAACAAATAACAACAAATGCTGGTGAAGTTGCAGGGAAAAGGGAACACTCTTACATTGTTGGTGGAGCTGTAAATTGGTCCAGCCACTGTGGAAATCAATATGGACATATCTTGAAAAACTGAAAAATAGATCTTCCGTATGACCCAGCTATAACCCTACTGGGAATTTACCCAAAGGGAGATTGGTCATCATACCACCAAGACACCTAATAACCTGAACAAGCTTGGAAGAGGACCCTGAGCATCAGATGGGATTGCGTCTCCAGCTGATACCTTAATTTTAGCCTTGTGAGATCATGAACAGATGATCCAGCTGGCTAAGCTTTGCAAAGTTTCCTGACCCGTGGAAATAGTTTGACAGTAGATAGATATTATTTTAAGGCATTATATTTTTGTAATTTTGTTATACAACAGTAGGAAATTAATATATGTGTAAAAATAGGTAGTAGGTAGGTGGATGGATAGATTTTTAAGAGGAACTATATGTCTGACGTAATGTGATTGATATTCTTGCATTAATTCAATACAGTGGGATTTAGTTTGCATCCTTTAAAAAATGCTTATGTACCATGGTAAAAATGTACAATGACAAGTTGGAATATTTAACAGAAATTAAGAGCTAACATTTTACTTGGTCAGAAATAATCAATAGGATGTAGTGATTTCAGCTATCAAATCTTCCAGGATTGATGCACATGCAATGGGTCAGGGAATCATTTCTGTTTATGAGGATAGCATAGAAATCTTACTGCAGAGGGACTTCTTGAGGTTTGTTTCCATGTGAATTATTTATAGATATAATGAAAAATTTGCAATAGAGATGTGTCATAGACTTGCATCATAAGATGATAAGACTGGCATGTTGTGGTGGTTTTTAGGTGCCATCAAGTTGGTGTCCAACCCATCCTGACCCTGTGTACAACAGACAAAACAGGTTGAAACAGTATTGTTAGTGCTTCTCTGCTATTCATAGGGCTTTCAATGGCTGATTGTTTTTTGGAAGTGGATTGCTAAGTCCTTTTCCCAAGCCTACAGCACCTGGTATTCCCAGGTGGTCTCCCATCCAAATACTAACCAGGTCCAACCCTGCTTAGTTTCCAAGATCTGATTGGATCAGATACCACAGTGGATGGCTGCAGGCAAAACTGTCATAGAAATGTTAAAAAGAAAATCTGTGTTATAAAATTAATCCAGGCTCCAAAATGTTACAGAAGGTGTCAACATTGAGTAAGGAAAAGTGAGAGTTTTATATGTTTGTTTGTTTGACAAAAGACTATTTTCTAGAATAACTGATTTAATAATCCACATGAAAAGGAACTATATTTGTAAATGGAAACTACAGAGGAACCAATAAATAATAGTGGTCACAGGACTAAACTAAACTCAGTATAAGTTAGGAAAGACAGAGTCCAACAAAACTACTATGCAACTTACTGAATTTTATAAAGCATAGCTGTAACAAATGTTGATCTTAAATTATAATGTAAAATGTATGTAATTAGTAGTTCACACAAAGCACAAAGAAGGATATGGTACAAAACCCTTAAACTCAATTAAAACAGAATTTTGGAGTTGATCTTCTTGCATAAAATTAGGAACCATGAAATACAAGTACAGTATATAAGAAAATGGGAGAAGGATGTGGCAATCCAGTCCTGAAGCAATTTTGAAATAATCAGTCATTGAAAACCCTATGATGTTTCCAGAATTTATAAAGAATTCAAGAAAGCAATTCCCAAGAAAACAAATAGCCCAATACATAAGTGGGGAAAGGAACTGAACAGACAGTTCTCAAATGAAGAAGCTCATAAGGCAATAAAATGCATGCAAAAAATGTTCAATATCCCTAGCCATTAGGGAAATGCAAATCAAAGCAACTCTGTGATTCCACCCAACTCCCGTAAGAATGGCCAAGATCAATAAAACAAATAATAAGTGCTGGCACGGTTGCGGAGAAAAGAGAACCCTCTTACACTGCTGGTGGAGTTGTAAATTGGTTCAACCACTTTGGAAATCAATATGGAGGTACCTAAAAAAACTAAACATAGATCTACCATATGAGCCAGTTATACCACTATTGGGAATATACCCAAAGGTAGATGAGTCATCATACCACAGAGACACCTGTATCTCCATGTTCAATGCAGCACTTTTCACAATAGCAAGGGTATGAAATCAACCAAAGTGCCCATCAACAGAATAATGGATAAAAAACTATGGTACATATGCACAATGGAATACTACTCAGCAATTAAACAAAATGAAATACTGTCATTTGCAGCAAATGGATGGAATTGGAGAAAATGATCTAAGTGAACAAACACAAGACCCAAAAGAGAAATATATGTTCTCACTCATATTTGGATGCTGAACCAAACTTAAAAGAAGAAAACAATCCTATACATAAACTGGAACACAATAAAAAGCTCATGTAAATTTAGCATAGAAGGGACAATTTAAGGAGTGGAAAGAAAGGGAGGAATCTAGCAAAAAGCAGTAATGATGGGAGAAGACGGAAGGGGGAAGAGGGCCAATGAAGAGGGAGGAAATGGGGAGAGGTCAACCTCAGTGTAAACAGCTCAACTTTATTTGCATGAGAATCAGTAATATAATAATAATAATAATAATAATAATAATACCAATAATTCCAAAGGATGGCAATAATGCATAGGGACTAGATTACTCATGTAACACTGCTGAGAATGTAAAAAGATATATCACTATAGAAAAAAAGTTTGGGCTTAAATCAAAATTAGGATGCATGTATATAGGTAATTATTCCTACATAAGACATATAAGTAGAAAGGAGATCATTAGTGGGGGATGGGGGTGAGGGATGAGGGTCATGAGAGGGTAAGGGGGAGGTTATGTGAGCAATGTACAGTGAAATGCATATATGGAAATGTCACAATGAAATTCATGTCAGAATGAAACCCATTAAGTTGTACATTAAAATTTTCCAATAAAAAAAGAAAAGAAAAGCCTATGAGGGTTGCTATGAGTCAGACCCAACTCAAAGACACCTAACAACAACAATATAAGAAAAATAAAGAAGTATAGTTCATTAGCTCAGGAAGCAGCAATAAATGGATGTGATATGTTCTAAGGTTCTTATGTGGTCTGCAAAATAATAAATTACTAATTTATTTTAAACTCTAGTGACAAGTAAGACACTATTAATGGCTAGTGAAACCAGTAAAAATAAAGCTAAATAATATTTGTTGTTGTTAGGTGCCATCGAGTTGGTTATCTGACTCATAGCGACCCTCACAGGGTTTTCAATGGCTGTTTGGGGATTGCCTTGGGAATGGATTGCCAGGTTCTTCTCCCATTTTTGCGGTGCTGGGAATTGAACTTGGGACCTCAGAGACTGCAGTGCAGTGCTCTACCAACTGAGCTAAATCCCAGCCCAGAATATCTTGAGAAACCTTACAATTATCATGGGAGATTCAGTAAAAAAATGATGAGCCAATCCAGGGTCTAAAGTGATTGAAGGATGGAGAGATTTACATTTACTAAAACTTTTTCTTTGTTGCAATCACTTAGGAGTTTCAATGTAGCCCTAGTCTAGACTCTAGTTTGTTCTGAGTCTCTCAGGAATGAAGTGCTTTGTCACTTACTTTCTATCAGTCAGACTATCACTCAAAAAGCCTGTATCCTAAAGCTTACAGGTGTGAAACAGGTAGGAAAGAGATGGGCACAGACTGTATTAGCTCACAAGACTCACTATAAACTACACAGAATCAGATTTTCTCTGATCTTTCACACCTGCACACCCACTCAAGCATACATACTAGACATAAAAATTGTGCAAGATCAAGCATCAGCTTTCTATTTAAAAAGGCTTAATAATTAAAAAAATGTTGATAGGCTCACTGCAGATTCTTTATAGGAATAGTAAGTACTATGTTGTTGTTGTTGTTAGGTGCCGTCGAATTGGTATCTGACTCATAGTGACCCTCATAGGGTTTTCAATGGCTGAGTGCTTTGGGATTGCCTTGGGAGTGGATTGCCAGGCCTTTCTTCCAATTAAGTACTATAGTATTCCTTTAAAAAAATTCACAACTCAGTGTTAAGAACACGGTAGGTAACTGCTGCTTGACAATTACTTAACACTATTGAGAGCATCAGTGCCAGTTATGGGTCAACAAGAACCACCTGACAACATAAAAGGACTAATCAGTAAGTGATGTCACCAACCCCAACAAATTTGTTAATAACATTCACTACAACATATTATGCATCCTTGCCTCATGATCACGTGAAATAATTACCTTTGTAGGTTACAGACTGGAGAGCAGCACCTGCCCTACTACACAAAAAAAGGTTACCCACATAGATGCTCTAAAACCCCTCAATGTATAGCTGCGGGGTCTTGTCCTACTCAGTGCCAATGTTTGCAATGCAGTCACTGCGTGGGCAATGGCTGCACATTAGGAGGATTAAATAAATGTACAAAGCACCCCCTAAAATGGTAAAGGGTGCTCCTGCATTCAGCTGTGGAATACAATAATCCAAGAAATGGAAGAGGAGAAACAGGAAATGGTCTTTAGGTGATTGATTAAAGCAAGGTCTGATACAGATACCCTCTTCTGTAGGCACTCAGCGGGTAGAACGTAGCCACAACAAACTCCCCATCAAACAGCCTTCCAGTCAGTAATTTCTGAGCAGCTTTGAAATCACCAGCATTTGCATACTCAACAAAGACTTGTCCTCTGCCAGGATTTTCCTTTGGAACAAGCAGAGATACTACTGGTCTGTATTTTTGACACTCTTCCTTCACATCTTCTACAACATCTTCATATTCCTCTTCAGTCTCAAGGTAATCATCATCTAGTACATTGAGCAGTCTTAGCACGGGAGTAGGAAGCATCACTAGATCTTCAATATGAGGGGCAAAAGGAATGCTAAAGAATGGGCTGCACAATGCCATTTCAGCAGGAATCCTCCTGCTTCGATCATCATGAAGCATGCTTTTGATAAGGTCTCTTTGGTGGTAGGCTGGTATTGCAGCATTCACCACTGCTTTACTGGCAAATATATGATCAATAATAGCAGAACTGTTTGCCTTCCATTCCTGAGATCTGACTGTATGTTTCACAGCAAAATGGGAGAAGGACGTGGCAACCCACTCCCAAGGTAATCCTAAAACAATCTGCCATTGAAAACCCTATGAGGATCACTATGAGTTGGATACTGATTTGATGGCACCTAACAACAACAAACAACAACAAAATAATATACAATATATAAAATAATAGAAGGGAAATGAAATCATAAATAGTTTTATAATCTAATGTAAGAGTAAAAAGAAACATAGATATGGAGAACAGAAAATAATTAAATGAAACCAATAGGTTATTTTATACATATGTATATGTATAATTTAACATATATGTTAAGTAAGGTATTGACTCACTTGATTATAGGAGCTGAGAGGTCCCATAATTTGCTATATGCAAGCTGGAGACCCAAGAAAGCCAGTGGTATCACTTGAAGGTCTGAGAGCCAAACACATTGATGGCTTAAGCGTCAGTCTAAAGGACTGAGAACCAGAATGCCAAGAACAGGGCAAGAATGATGTCCCAATCAAAACAATCAAACAGAAGAAGCAAGAATCCAACCTTCATCTGCCTTTTTGATTTATTCAGGCCCTCAACAAATTGAATGATGCCCACCTACATTGGGAAGGGCCATCTGTCATTCTTTTTTTACCAATTCAAATGTTAACTTCTTCTGGAAATGCTCATAGACATAACAGAAATAATGTTTCATCAAATATCTGGGCATCTCATGGCCTTGTCAAGTTGATATATAAAATTAGCCATTATAGCAGCATTGTATATATAACCCCAAATATATCAGTAAGTACATTAATGTAGCACACTAAATTTTCCAATTAAAGGTAGATTTTCTTGGTCAGAAGGATAGTGTGTGAACATATACTCAATGTAAACAAGCTAAATTCTTAATTAAAAGACAAAAACTATGTTTGAAAAGAGGAAAACTGTAAAGATTGTGTGTGTGTGTGTGTGTGTGTGTGTGTGTGTAGAAAAGTTCACTTTAATAAATCTAAATGTGTTTGGATGTATAAGACTTTTTAGATGAGAAAAGGATATTTCAAAGAAAAAAGGTGGGGAAAACAAGAGGAAGAAAAATAGGGAGGTTATAATCTATGGTGATTTAAATACAGTCTAGATCTGAGAACTGTATTAGCTAAAGAATATTTTTGGCTCACTGCTGCTAATGTATAACTGCCTCATTTGCCTGCCAATCCCCATTTCCTTTCCATATTCCAAATTTCCATTTCCCTCCTAGTAGCATAAGTTCATGTGGACTCAGTTGAATAGGAGCTTTTCTAACTAATGAAAAACAAGGAGGCTTATTAATATAATAATATTCTACAGAATGACAGTTAAGTATGGATTCCAGAGTCAAACTACCCAGATTTGAATCCTGTCTCTGACATCTACTTGCTGTGTGACCTTTGGCAAATTGGTGAATGAAATCCTCAATTTACTCATCTGTAAAAGGGGAATAATAACAGGGCTGCTGTGGAGGATTAAATGATAAATATATGTAAAGTGCTCAGAACAGTGGCTCATATAAATAAGTTCTATGTAGGCATTAGCTATTGGTGTTGTTACTATTGTCATCAATATGGAAGTTATGATATACCACTTATTCCTAGCCTGGCCTTGTAGAATGACTTATAGTTAAGGACCAAGAACTAATGGAACTGATCAAGGAAGACTTCCTGGGATTCAGCCACAACTTGAAACCCTAAGGTACTAGGTAATTTAGTATAGGAAAGGTTGAAGAAGTGTCTCTTCACCACTACTACTCTGTCCTGTTATTCCAAGCATTGGAATGTTTAAGAACACCCAGCAGCAACACTTTGTACAGATGTCATCATCCATGTGATGAGTGGTGGTAACAGTGAGGCAGTGAGGGGAAGAAGAAAGATAAAAGAGCTGTGACTCACCAGTTTTTAAAAGAGATTTAGGACGAATTTTTAGGAATTTCTAAAGCTCCATTTTGGGGACTCTCAAATAAAAGAGGAGGCTCTTGTTTGCTCTTGCCATGGTCTTTACCATGTTATGATACAGCAAGAAGGCTGGGCCAGATAGAGCCCTCAATCTTGGACTTCGAGCCTCTAGAACTGTAAGGAGTAAATCTCTATACCTTATAACAAAGAAAGAAATAAAGAAATTAAGGAAAGAAAGAAGAAATGAAGGAAGGAAAGGAAAGGAGAGGAGAGGAGAGAAGAGGAGAGGAGAGGAGAGAAAAATTGGGAGCATCTTGAGACAACAAAGCCTTGTATTATAATGGATGGAAGGGAGGGAGTGAGGGAGGGAGGGAGGAAGGAAGGAAGGAAGAGAGAGAAAGAAAGAGAAAGAGACAAGAAAAAAAAGGTATTGGAAGGATTTCGAAGGGCGAATGAAGTCCTTTATTATGATGATGTTGAAGTTCTCATGCTGGCAGTTATTTGATTTCTATTCCTTACTTTTAGGATTGACATCAAGGGAGATAATCTTACTTTTTGACCCACATCTCTTTGGGCTTGCATTGACAACACAGGGCTGAGCCAGATGGTCCAGAAACTAGACCTACAATCACAGTATTATATTTTTATGTTCCTCTGTGATTAGAAACAAATCATTAATGGTAAAATAAATGATATGCCTAGCTATAAAATTAATTGCCACATTAAAAAGAGTGTGAGAGTGCTTAGGAATTCTACAAACTTGTCATTAATAATAGTAAAATGAATCATGTCTGATGATTTTTAACACAGAAAACTACCCTTTCTCTCCCATTTAGTTACAAACTACTGGAGAAAGGCAGGTCATAGTAAATATATGCTTGAATGATATAATTTAATGTAATATCTTTATCAAGTAAATATTATATAATTTATATTCTTAACTGTGGGCCTCACTGTGTCAGGGTCTCCTGAGCAGGCAGAGGTGGGGGGAGGTCTCTGTCCCCCAACAGGGTCTCTGGAGTGGGGTTGTCTGGCAGAACTTTCTAGAACGTGAGGAATGTTCTGTGTCTGCAAGATCTGATGCAGTAACCAGCAGCCACCTGTGATAGTTGAGCCCCTGAGATATGACTGTGGATGTGATTTTGTGGATGTACCGGATATGTGATATGATTTCATTTTAATTGATTGATTTGATTGATTTAATTGATTGATTAAACTCAACTAGTTGCATGTGATTGGCAGCCCCCCTCCTGGATATGTAGGCCGGTGCCTGGGTCTCCACCGTCTGCTACATTTCCAGGTTCATTAAGCCAATGTTTGTACCTGAAAAGTCAGTGGGGCTACATCCTTGCTTTTGTATGAATCATTTTGCTTTTTTGTTTTTTTTTTTACTTTATTCTAGAGAATTTCAAGTCTTTTTCATATATATATATATATATGGCTGGGATTTAGCTCAGTGGGTAGAGCACTGCGCTGCAGTCTCTGAGGCCCCGAGTTCAATTCCCAGCACCGCAAAAATGGGAGAAGGGCCTGGCAATCCACTCCCAAGGCAATCCCGAAGCACTCAGCCATTGAAAACCCTGTGAGGGTCGCTATGAGTCGGATACCGACTCGACAGCACCTAACAACAACAACAACCCTACTAGAATCATGGGGAGATAGAAAAGAATGTTGATGGGAAATTTCTCAAAAAGATGCAAGTGCTGTTATCTGAAGATAGGAGGAAGATATGCCAGGCAGGCAAGAGCAATAGATAGGCCCTACATGAATAGGCAGATAAAGGCAAAATATGAGTGATAGAATATTACATTCCAGTAAAATCTGTATATAGAACAATGTTAAGTAAAAAGGCAAAGTATAGAATTGAATCTATATTATGATTAAAACTTTGAAATATGAGAAAATAACCTTTTGTTTTTATGGTAGTGGAATAATGGATTATAACCTTAAAGTCATTGTAGTATATTTGTTAAATTATTTGACAAGAAATAAATGCATTCATGAAAAAAGATATCATACTCAAGTAGGGCTGGGATTTAGCTCAGTTGGTAGAGCGCTGCGCTGCAGTCTCTGAGGTCCCGAGTTCAATTCCCGGCACTGTAAAAATGGGAGAAGGACCTGGCAATCCACTCCCAAGGCAATCCCAAAATAGCCATTGAAAACCCTATGAGGGTCGCTATGAGTCGGATACTGACTCGACGGCACCTAACAACAACAACTCTTAAGTAGGGAATTTCACTTTTTTCACAAAAGAAATTTCTAAGTAAGTTTTTTTTGGGGGGAACTGAGAACTGTTTATGAGATCTGTGAATCTTTTCTCTGGTTGTTTACTGCTCCTGCCCCAGGTTGAGGGGCCTAGTGACCATTTTCAGGTCCACTGCTGTTGGTGCAGAAATGCTGTCAGTATAACAGGACTTCTGCCATGTACTGCCACTCACCACTGCTGTCAAAATCAGAGCAGCTCAGGTGGTCTAAAGGAAAATATCTCCTTGGACTGAGCCTAGTGATCTTTTCAAGATGTTCTTTGCCATGGTCTTGAAACTAGGTGGATCTTTGCAGTGGAGGGAAGGCCACTCATGTCCCTAGCCTGCTCAGTTCAGGGAAGAATAGAAATGTGTTGTAACAATACCAACAAAATACAACTGCCTAGCCCCCACATTTTTAGCATCCGTTGATCCACTGTCTGTCTGTCTGTCTGTCTGTCTGTCTGTCTCTCTCTGTCTCTCTCTCTCTCACTCACATACACACACATACACACACATGTGCACATACATACATACACACATTTGCAGACATAAAGAAGGTGGGCCATGAGAAGTAAAGTGATTATAATAATATTTGTGAATGTGAAAGTTTTGGAGGATGGGCTGTCCTTGCTGAGTTTTTAACACCAAGCATGTTAATTTATAATTGAATGTTTGTGTGTGTTGGGAAGGAGTTATACTATATATAAGAACTATTGAGGAACTAGAAAATTAGAAAGAGGCAGATTTGGTATGTATAAAAATATTCCCAAATTGTAGTAATACATGGAAGCTGACCATCCTCTATGCCTGATCATTGCATAGCTTGCTATCCCAAATATGTTGAAGCTTGTTTCATTTTATTATATTAGTACACCCTATGTCTAATTTGCTGCTTACATATCATCGCAAATCATATGGTCTTCTGTTCCTACATCATTGTTCATCTAAATGCTACTTTTTCACTTTAAATACCTGGTAGGGTGACCAGCTGTACCAGTTCTTCTGAGACTAAGGGAGTTCCTGGGATGTGTGACTTTCCATATTAAAATAAAGACAGTCCTGAACAAATCAAGATAAGTCAGTTATCCTGCTCCCAGGTCTACCAAGAAACCTTTATTGACTTTATTCTTGCTTATGCTAAGACGGCCTTCCATAAATTCTTTTTGTATTTTTAATATATATTCTCTGTTGGGGGATCACTTGCAAGTCTCTTGGGGATGGGGCCCACATCTCTGTAACTTCTATATTTCCTAATTATCAGAGAGCTGGATTTAATAAGGTGAATCTAATAAAAATGTTTTTACTTCCATTATTTCAAGCATTACACAAACTTTCTTTAAGTAAAGCAATGAAACTGGGTAATTCTAAATATGGGTCTTATTTTAAGACAGGCTTGGGTTCAAACTCCTACCCTTATTGAGTATGTGACATTGGTTAAGTTAATTTAACCTTTCTGAGACTCAATTTCTTTTTTTTTCTGTCTCACATAGAACATTTATAATACATAATAATCCATAAAGCCTTATGGTCAGGAAGGGACAATTTTGGAAAATAACACAGTCATAAAACATGCAAAAGTCAAGTAAAATGATGCAACACTAAAGACATTATATCTGCATATGCATTCAACAAGATAATAACTGCATTTAACTGTGTTGTATCTGGCCAAAAGATAGGCAGCAGCAGACACAAAAACAATATAGAGTATAGAAGTTTCATAACAAATCACAGAATACACATACACTTCATTGTTGAGTCTTGATTTCTTAGGTTTGTAAAATGGGTATAAGATTACTACTCACCTCCTGGTGATATTGTAATGACATACTGGCTAAGTGTCTAACACAGCCCACAACAAGTTATTATTTGGTAGTTATTAATAAGTGATTACAATCAATTCATTGTATACTTCCTCATGTTGTTTCTTTCAGGGAGTTTATATCATCCCACACAGAAACAGTTATTAGAACTACTGATTGTTATTTGCAGACTCAGTTTGGCCCCAAAAGACTTTTGTATTCTGTGACAGTATCAGAAGGGTCAGGCCTTCAGGGTTGCTCTATGCATCAAACAGCATCAGATCATAGCCATGGGGAAGTATCAACCCCAGATAGCTACAAATCAAACAGTAAAAACAATTCTTGCTTTATATCAAGATCCAAGAGAAACAGACCTGTCAGTTCTCCAGTGGGTCAACTGAGGTAATCAAAGCTGTTTTCTGTTCTTTTTAACTGACTCTTGAAATTCTTTCCTTTGAGCAGAATTTATAGTGACTTAGTTGGCTATTTCAGACATTAAAATACAACATATCTCTTGGGTTTTATTTCTGGTTTTGTTTAATTTTTTTCCTTTGAAAACACCAGAGTAAAATGTTGCTAATTACACTTTGGAAAACATGAGATGTACTTAAACCTAGGTAATCAAAAATTCTGAAGCCAATACTTGAAGCAGAATCAAATGAGAACCAGGAAATACCTTTGCGTACAAGATATTTATTTAAAAATGAAATATGTACTTTTGATATTTAACCAATATTTTGATACAGAACCAAACTGAAATGAACTTATGATAAAACCATTTTGTACGTATGTTTTCACATTGAGATTGTTATCATAAACTGTTAATATAAGCGTTTGTGGGCAGAAGAAAATATTAGTGAAGACAAAAATCAAACTAAGAAACTGAGATTACTATTACTTTTAGGTGTTTGAATATGT